>CAJUYG010000618.1:0-46889 GCA_910591675.1 Galerucella calmariensis
TATATATATATGTTTGAATAATGGTGCTTTCCAGGACCAAAATTGTGGACTAACGGTCAATTCCAAGACATTTGGTCAATGCCAGGACTGTCCTGGAACGGCTTTATGACTAACGATGCTTTCCAAGACACAACGGCTGATGGTGTACTTCCAGGACATTTTCAAATTCGTATATAAATACTGAGTAGGGAACACAAAAATTGTAGTTTTGTCATAGTAAATATGGGGTGAAAGGTATTTTAAATTGTCCATATTATAATCGTTGGCAGAGCTGATGAACAAATTGGATTTGGACGAAGCTTCAGTATTTAAAAACAGAAAAATGGATATAACACAGTTCGTCGCTTTTCAACAAGGATATTTAAAACTCACAATAATGTCAAAGATTGCGGCGGCTCTTCATGCTGTGTTTTTCAACGATTCTCACAATTTTGAATAATTTTTCTGCTTATTGTTTGTATATTTCGTTTGTTATGCATAAAGGATATCATCTATCTGAAATTCATATTTACAAGGTGCGCCGTTAGTGCGTCAAAGTATGATATATCCGTTTTTATTGAAGATATCAAATCCAGTTATCCACAAAATCTAAAGGTAGTTTCATATATATTCCAATCAACGAGGTAAATTGTTAATTAATTCGAAAATAATGTCAGCCACTTAAAAGTAAATTGAATTTTGTTAAGAAAGATAACAATAATAATACAACTTGGAAAGTGTGGACCTTAAAAGGGGGTGGGGAGGAGTCACAACCTAGTAAGGGAAGAAAGATACCAAAATAGATCTATCTATTGGAAAAGTTGCCAGTTTTTAAGACGAAAAGTTCTCCATCAGTTTTTCATGGGATGTACGCCTTCCGAGCTATTAGGCATGGAAAATTTCGATTTTGTACCAAAAAAATCATTTTCAAGACATTTTCTGAATTTCACGAATTATCTGTTTTTGTTTAAAAAAAGCATATAAGTGGGCACAATTAAGACCCGTTGAGATGACAATTCGAATGCGCTTTTGTTTTGTTTTGGTACAAGTACTGCAGATATGGCCATGTAAAATAGGCATTTCACTGGATAGATTGTGAGAGAATATTGCAGTTTAAATATCCGGAAAATAGTGAGTAACATGAACCAAAAATATTTAAAACCTTTTTTTCCTGACTCAATTGCATGGGAATTGAATTTGTGGCAATAATTCATAGCTTTTGAAAAAGTCGTTGAAAATTTGCATATCATTAACCAAAAAAAAATTACATTTCTTTTCGCATTATGTTAATGCTACACTGTCAACTAGCTGACAAAGGACCAAAATAAATATGCTGCGAGTAGTACATATTCTTATGTATATTATGTCGTTTAGTCCAAACTTTATGTCAAATATTAAATCCCTACACTTGACAGCTGTCAATTCAAATATGGATAATTAATATGCTAAGAAAAGTGCATATTCTTCTGTTTTTTGTGTCGCTTATAGTAGTTGTTAGTTAATATCTCATACTCTCATTCAGCGGATATTTCAATACATGTTTGGACATAACAAGCAATATTCGAAAAATAGCTACAAAAACAATATTCATTTGTTTTCCATAACACCTTTTGATTATTATTATTATTATTCTAGCAACTTATACCGCAGCTCAAATTTTCGTTAAATGAGTGTGATTACATTCGAATTGATCATACGTGGTAGAAATTGCACTTCTTAAAAGTTATTGTTTGAGAGAGATCTAATGAAATGACAGATCAAAATGTGTGTATACGAAATATTCTTGGATGTACTGTTATTAATTCTCAAATCGGATCTCATCCGACAGATATCCTATAAATACACCATAAACAGTGTGAAAAGCAGAATTGGATAAATTCATTATTCCGGTTACTGTACATATTTACGAAAAATCCGCAACTCGTCAAATTTGAACTATAAATTTACATTCCCCAACGCGAAAATACGATTTTTACTTTCATCCCTCTTCGATCAACAGGTACAACCCCCCAATTGTCCTGGAAGTACACTTTATATAGCTGAGTAAAAAACCACTGAGTATTTTCCAATATTTTGAGTAGCCTTAAAATGCCAACCTTATGTATGGTTGAAACAGCCCATTGTATGGAGGGGTTTAACATTGCAAGACCGTTTAATTTTTCTTGCTAGTACTAACATCCAAGTAATTTTTACCATAAAAGGTTCACTAAGAGTCATCATTAGAAAATTTTTATGAAGTTTATGTATTTTCACAAACTCAGCGTTTCATTTAATTTTAACATATACCAACCAAATTTCGTCGAAAGGGGATAATTTCTATCCAATTATTGATATTTGGCTTTGTTTTCGCTCAATATTGTAGGTGACTATTCTTCCATTCCATTATTTATGAATCATTTTTAATCCACTTTCTTCAACGTGAAAATGCGATTTCTATTTTCAACCCCCTTCGAATGACAGGTCAAAGCCCCCCCAATTACTGCTAATTGTCAAACTGGATCTAATCCGACAGATGTCCCGGAAGTACACTATATATAGCTGAATCCAAAATCAGTGAGTATTTTTCAAAATTTTGAGTAGCATTAGAATGCCAACCTTATAAAATATATGGTTGAGACAGCCCATTGTATGAAAGGGCACAACATTGCAAGACCGTTTAATTTCTCTTGCTAGTACCAACATTCGAATTATTTTGACCTCAACTGCTTCACTTATGGTCATCATTAGGGAAGTTTTTTAAAGTTTGTGTATTTCCATAAACTCGGCGTTTTATTTGATTTTAGCATACCTATACTAACCAAATTTCGTCAAAAGGGGATGATTATTATCCAATTATTGATATTTGGCTTTGTTTCTGCTCAATCTTATAGGTGCCTATTCTCCTGGATAATCCATTATTTTCCGATTATTTTAAATTCACTTTCTCCAACGTGAACATACGATTTCTAACTTCAACCCCCTTCGAATGACAGGTCCAACCCGTCCCCCAATTACTGCTAATTGTCAAATTGGATCTAATCCGACAGATGTCCTGGAAGTACACTATATATAGCTGAATAGAAAACCAGTGAGTATTTTTCGAAATTTTGGGAAGCATTAGAATGCCAACTCTGTGAAATATATGGTTGAGACAGCCCATTGTTTGAAAGGGTTGAACATTGCAAGACCGTTTAATTTTTCTTGCTAGTACTAACATTCGTGTAATTTTCACATGAATGGCTCCACTTAGAGCCATCATTAGGAAAGCTTCATGAAGTTCGTGGTTTTCCAAAAACTCGTGGTTTTATTCAATTTTAGCATAATTTAACCAAATTTCGTCAAAAGGGGATGATTATTATCCAATTATTGATATTTGGCTTTGTTTTTGCTCAATCTTATAGGTGACTATTCTCCTGGATAATCCATTATTTTTCGATTATTTCAAATTCACTTTCTCCAACGTCAACATACAATTTCTAACTTCAACCCCCTTCGAATGACAGCTCCAACCCTTCCCAATTACTGCTAATTGTCAAATTGGATCTAATTCGACATATATCCTGGAAGTACACTGTATATAGCTGAATCCAGAACCAGTCAGTATTTTTCAAAATGTTGAGTAGGTAGTACCTACTAGAATGTCCTACTAGAAACTGCCCATTGTATGGAAAAATTTAACATTGCAAGACCGTTCAATTTTTCTTGCTAGTACTAGCAAGTAATTTTGATCTCAATGGCTTCACTTTGAGTCATCATTAGGAAAGTCTTAAGTTTGTGTATTTCCACAAACTCGGCGTTTCATAATCTTAGCATATACCTACTAACCAAATTTCGTCAAAAGGGGATAATTATTATCCAAATATTGATATTCGGCTTTGGTGATAATCAATTATTTTCCGATCATTTCAAATCCACTTCCTTCAACGTGAAAATGCGACTTCTATCTTCAACTTCCTCCGAATGACAGGTCTAACCTCCAAATTTTTGCCAAATTGTCAAATTGGATCTAACCGACAGATGTCCTGGAAGTACACTATACAGGGTGTCCCACGACTAGTTAAAGCTATCTGTATATGGCCCAATACTCATAGTAACATCATGAAAATTTCTACGTTTGGGTTTACGGATACGATCTCTTACACTAAAATATTTTAAAAGATGACCGACATCCGGTTGTGTAACTTTGGTATTTTGAATAGAACACCCTGTATATTAATACATTTTCAAAATCTACGTAAAATTTCAGTATACTTTTGTTTGAAAATTTTTTTCGAAAAATGAATACTTTTTGAGTTATTGATTTTTTTGTAAAAAATTTGACCGTTGCTGACCCTTATAAATTATATTTTTACGAGGATACCCTCAAAGATATGAAAAGGGTTTCTGTTCGGTTGCTCTAAGCAGGGTCAGACGTATTTGAATCTATGTTGAAAATAAATCAATTTTATACAGGATGTGTATAAAAAGTGTTCGAAGTTTAAATTCATAAATATCAAAATTTCTATATTAATAGAACCACCCGGCTTTTTCTATTTTAATGCATTCAGGGCTAAAAAATAAGGCAAATTATTGGATACTTTCCTATACCTGAGCCTTACCGTTATCCAGATATTAAATGTTTTTTGTAAATTTTTAGAGATGCAGGTGAGGTCTGAGTTTGATTTTGACCCGTTGATAGATATAATTTTAACGATTTTCGAAAGTATTAACAATTGTCATTTATCACAAAGCCTACTAAAAATATACATGAAAAATTAAAACTTGTTAAAAAATACAATAATAATTTAAAACCTCAAATATCTCGAAAACGACTAAGAGTTGGAATAGGATTAGTAAATACAATTTGATGCGATTTTTTTCCACAGACCTCGACAAGATGAGGAAAAGTACGTTTTTATTTCTTGCTTGTATCAACGGGTCAAAATAAAATTTAGACCAAACCTGCATCTCTAAGAATTTACAGAAAACATTTAATACCTGGATAACGGTGAGGCTTAGGTATAGGAAAGTATATATCTATGTGCCTCATTTTTTACCCCTGAATGCATTAGAATAGGAAAAACCGGGTGGTTCTATTTAAAAAATAAAGAAATTTTGATATTTATGAAGTTAAACTTCGAACACTTTTTATACACACCCTGTATAAAATTTAAAATTTTCCAACATAGATTCGAATACGTCTGACCCTGCTAAAAGCAACCGAACAGAAACCATTTTCATATCTTTAAGGGTATTCTTGTAAAAATATAATTTATAAGGGTCAGCAACGGTCAAATTTTTTACAAGAAATTTAATACCTCTAAAAGTATGCATTTTTCGAAAAAAAAATATTTAGATAAAAGTATACTAAAATTTTACGTAGATTTTAAAAATGTATTAATATACAGGGTGTTCCATTCAAAATAACAAGCTACACTCGACTTCCGGTGGAACCGGGAAACTTTGAGAATATTTTTTCGTTGAAAAGTTCCGAAAACCAAAACATGGAAATTTTCATTATTTTACTATAAGTATTTTGCCATATACAGATAGTTTTAACTCGTCGTGGGACACCCTGTATATAGCTGAATCCAAAACCAGTAAGTATTTTTCAGAAATTTGGGTAGCATTAAAATGCCAACCTTTGTAATGGTTGAAACAGCCCATTCTATGAAAAAGTTTAGCATTGCAGGACCGCTCAATTTTTGTCGCTAGTACTTTCACCTCAAAAGCTTCACTTGGAATCATCATTAGGGAAGTTTTATGAACTTTGTGTATTTCCACAAACTTGGTGTTTCACATTAATCTCGGCATATACTTACCAAATTTCGTCAAAAGGGTATAACTATTTTCCAATTATTGATTTTTGGCTTTGTTCCCTGACTTTTCTTCTGGAGATGAGCCATTATTTTTCGATCATTTTAAATCCACTTCCCTTAACGTGAAAATGCGATTTCTATCTTCAACCCCCATCGAATGACAGGTCCAAGCCCCAATTTCTGGTAACTGTCAAATTGGATCCAATCTGACAGCTGTCCTGGAAGTACACTATATATGGCTGAATCCAAAACCAGTGAGTATTTTTCAAAATTTTGGGTAGCATTGGAATGCCAACCTCATATATGGTTGAAACAGCTTATTGTATGAAAGAGTTCAACATTGCAAGACCATTTAACTTTTCTTGCTAGTAATAATATCCGAGTAATTTTTACCTCAAAGGTTCACTCAGAGTCATCATCAGGAAAGTTTCATAAAGAATGTGTATTTCCATAAACTCGGCGTTTTATTTAGTTTTACCATATACTAACCAAATTTCGTCGGAAGGAGATAACTTTTATCCAATTATTAATATTTGGCTTTGTTTCTACTCAATTTTGTGGGCGACTATTTTTCTGGTGATAATCCATCATTTTTCGATCATATAAAATTCACTTTCTCCAACGTGAAGATGCAATTTCTATCTCCAGCTTCTTCAATTGACACGTCCAACCCCCCAATTTCTGCTAATTATTGTCGAATTGGATCTAATCTGAGAGATGTCCCGGAAGTACACTATATATAGCTGAATCCAAAACCAGTGAGTATTTTTCAAAATTTTGAGTAGCATTAGAATGCCAACCTTATATATGGTTGAAACAGCCCATTGTATATAGGGGTTGATAAATGTCCTTGTACTGACCGTTAGTCATATATATATATATATATATATATATATATATATATATATATATATATATATATATATTTGGACAGTCTCTGTATGAACAATACACTCCGCCGTGATGTTTATCCATTTTATAAGAATAATAATCTATACCACTATATTTTTATAGTTAATATTACCACAACGCACAATCGATTAGTCAAATAACACAATTAATATCGCCGATTGAACACCTTCAAACAATAAAGCAAACAAAAATGGCGTTATGAATTTTGAGCACAGATTACAAGTGATTTTGAGCATGTTTTGACGTTTGCGAGTCGCAGTGGAGAGCCTTATAGACCCACTCACCACAAACCTATGTTAGGTTAGGTTAGCCGTCACCGTTATTGTGCATGGTTGCCAAGGATGTGGTTTGTGAAAAAAGTATATATGGTATGATTTTCATACATAATAATCTTTTTAATTGTATAATTCTTTTAATGTTAATAAAATTGATTTAAAACAAGTAATTATCGAATATTTGTATCTGTATAACTATCACACTTAAAAATAATGCTTATAAAATATTTGACCTATGATCGTAAATTGAAGGAAATATTATGCGAATTGACAACCCTGTTGACAAATTTCGCGAAGCAGCCCGAACGGCGTCGACGTAAGACGATGGGCATTTAAATGGGTATGTCCACCCATCTCTCTCTCTTTTTACTGTTCTCTGTCAAGCTTTCGTAACTGTTCTCTTTATAATCTGTGCCCATACTATAAGTTATTAATTAAATGCCATTAATTTTTTCTGTAGAATGTTTTGACAGTTTCTAAGAGATTCGTGTGATCCATGACAGTTTGAATCTTTTGCATTAGTTTTTAAAAGAAATGTCGAGCAACAGAACAAAAATTCTCGATGACCAAGGTAAATACATATTTAAACTTATTAATTTTTGTTGACAATAATTTATTACTAATTTTGTATAACAGTCCCGTAGCACAGTGAGCAAAGGCGCCGCATAATATTGTTTTCGATCTGTTCATGCCGTTTTCGAGACCTGGTTGGTGCATTTTTTTAATAATTTTTTTCAAATCAAATTTCTTGTTCGTAGAAAAAATAGTGTAAGCAAGTTTCATGAAATGGTTATTAAGAAACTCGCATTAAAACCATACGAAACTCGCCTTTGGCTCCCAGTGACACCTTTGTTAAGGAGTTTTGCATCATAAATAAAATATAATGGTAGAAATATGAAATATAACATATTTATAATATAATGGTGTGTTTCAATTTCGTTCACCCATAAATATTTCTGTTTAAATCTTTTTAAAATGTAAAGAATATATATTACCTATATATTTGTACGCGTTTTGTACATTGTTAACTCCCAGCATATTGTACTTATCAAAAAAAGATAACTAATGAGGTATTATTTCATATTATATCTAAAAAGCCATGTCACATTTAAATAATCATTCAGAAAGTGGAAATATGCATGAAAATTGAACACAAACAGAGTATTTCCCATATATTTAGCATTGTACAATGTACATCACTGATTGAGATTCCCACATGACGTCATACGCTGTCGGCTACAAGCGCTAGAACATACCGTGAGTAAGTGTATCGTGATATGGCCGAAATTGAGGTGGTACTTACATTGTTGTCAGATCTTTCTTTTTTCTGGAATAATAATGACTTTATTTCAAATGAAACACCCTGTATATCTTTTAACTTTTGGAATTCTTAAGAAATACTAGGTTTGTTCGTAGATCAGTCAGAAACCGTCAGAGGCATGCACATTAGAAAAAAAGCGTTCGTAGAAGCAGTTTGGCAGTTGGTGATTTAAAAATCCCTTGTTCGAAGAAAAAAATTTGCGGTTTCGGATCAGTTGCCAACTATCGGAATAATTTGCTGACCGGGATCAAATTTTTAGTTTGAACATGCGTATTGTGATACTATTTTTCTGTTATTGTGAAAAAAACACGGATATAGCTAACCAGTCAGTTCCTTCTAAAATAAAACGTGAGTAAAATCATTTGTATCTTGTAATACCGGACATTTGAAAAAATCTCTGGCTTCTTATGGCCAAAAAATGACACACACATTACAAAATTATTTACTCATTCTTTATTTTTTTCAGATGTATGACAATAAATCTAACTCTTCAGGTAATGAAGAGCTTTTAGTTCATTTTTATCAAAAACATCACTGTAGTGATGTCAACATTTTCCACCCGTTTGTACAACAAAAATTGCCAATAGATTTACAACGAATCACAAGCGGAATGTCAGAGTTTGAGAAATTTCCAATCGATTGGAAATTCTTTCTACGAACAAACCTACTGAACATTTTTAATGTAATATATGTTCCCTACACCTAAATGTCATTAGTTAATTTAATTTTGACATGGTACTTTCTTCGACATTATTTTAATTACTTTTATTTATTTTAAAAGCTATATCTGATTATTTATAATGAAAATTATCATTAAATCAATACAAAACAACCAAATTGCAAATCAAAAATATTTACCTATTCTCTGGACTACTGTCATTAATTTTGCAAGGATGCTGTTAATGTGTTAGGTTAGGTTACGTTGTGTGTTTTTGGTGATATACTATAAAGGTACGTTTACCAGAAATCGACCATCTTTAGTACTA
The DNA here is from genome assembly GCA_910591675.1 of Galerucella calmariensis. NCBI lineage: Eukaryota > Metazoa > Arthropoda > Insecta > Coleoptera > Chrysomelidae > Galerucella > Galerucella calmariensis. The sequence goes on from CAJUYG010000618.1 coordinate 9,251, forward strand.
TATTACTAATATTGGACGTAATATTTTTAATGTAGCTATCTAATCGTATATCACCTTCAAGTTATGTTGCGGATTATTACGGTATCGTATCGTATTACAGTCGAACAAAAAGCCGACAACTTTACGTTCGCACAATATCAATTACGTCAAGTATACCTAGATACTTATTTAAAAAAGGACATTTACTATTTGAACATGTAAACACATAACACCACAAAACAGACAAACCTATAGAAGTGAAATTCCTGTGTCAAGATATTGTTACGCGAGCTGCTGCATTAATGTGCTCAATTAGTGCCCCCAGTGAAATTCCCATATGATACGACTATGGCTCCTCCGCCGTATTTTCAAGAATGATCTGGAATACGTAACATCTAGAAAAACCCGGCGCATCCACCAAAACTTCGAGTTCGAGAGGTTTCTAGAAATACATACGTGCGAGTATAAATAGGCGACGAGCATCGCAGCGGAGTCAGTTGGTCAGTTAGTGTTGATACTGAAAGAAAGCAATCGCGCCTCGATAAAGTGACTCTCATATAAATTAGTTAGTGTGTGTTTAGTGTGATATATAAATTATTATATAAGGACTGTATTTCAATATAAATCTGTAAATATAAATTAATTGTAAATATAAATTATAATAAACGTTACATTGGTGTCAGGAGTGGGATAATAAAAATAAATAATTACGTAAAAATGGCTAAGAGACTATGTGACCTGAAAGTGACGGAACTAAAAGCAGAATTAGAAAATCGCGAGTTGGAAACGTCCGGAAAGAAGAGTGAATTGGTTGAAGGCTGAAAATAGCACTGGAAAGTGAAGACTTGGATCCAGAAACATTCTTATTCAATGACGAGTCCTCCACCATAATCTCGTCAATTTCTACCATGAAGAACGACATTTCTGCTAGCATTACCTCCATGGACGAGAAGATTTCTACCATGAAGAATGAGATTTCTACAATGAAGGACGATATTTCTACAATGAAGGACGATATTTCTGCTAATATGGACGAGAAGATCTATGCTATGAAGGACGATATTTCTGCCAATATTTTGTCAATGAAAAATGACATTGCCGCTGAAGTCGAAAATAAAATGTCGGACATGGAAAATAAAATTTCGACGGATATAAAAAATGAAATTTCTGCCGTGGAAGAAAAGAATGGGGCAAGAAATGGAACAAAAAATCAAAGAAATCGAAAGGAAGACTAGTCATCACCCGGATATTACAACTAGGCAAGCCCCGAACAACGACGAACTGGCAGAGAAAGTAGAGTTGAAATCGAAAAGAGAAAACGATATTAACAGCCGAGTGAAACTGCCAACATTCGATGGTAAAACGTCATGGCCGAACTATCTTAAGCAATTCGAGGCGGCATCAAAGGCAAACAACTGGAGTGAGAGAGAAAAAGCGTTGAATTTAACTCTTGCCCTTAGAGGAGACGCCATGGATATCCTCCAGACCATTCCAGTGGAAGAGACCGAAGATTTTGAACAACTCAAAAAGCGATTGAACATGAGATATGGCCTGGAACACTTGGAGCATCTGTACCAGTCGCAGCTGAAAAACCGCAAACAAAAACGCGACGAAACTCTGCAGGAATTCGAAGCAGACATTGCGGGGTTGGTGCGGTTTGCCTATCCATCGGCACCGGAGAATGTCATGGAATGTTTAGGGGTACAGACATTCATCGACGGAGTTCGTGACCATGAAATGCAGAGAACTCTACGCTTGGCTCGACACAAGACACTGGTTGACGTACTCTCTGCAGCCTTGGAGTACGAATCAGCTACACAGGCTTCCGGAGTATACGGCAAGGTGAGGGTTGTAGCAGACGAACAAGTGGAAAACAAGCTTAACCAGATTGTCAACATGATGAAAAGCATCTCAAATGGAAAGTCGAAAGCTGTGAGATGCTGGAATTGTGGAGAAATGGGACATGTACGCAGTTCGTGCAAGCGACCGAGAACTGTTACAAACACAAAACCATACCCAGCGGAGTGCTCTCACTGCACCAAAACAGAAGCTAAGGAAGCGGCCATTCGAAGAACCACGGTGACCAGCGACGAATGGACACCGAGAAAGTTGGAAGAGGAACAAGAGAACGATCCCGATTTGAAGAAAATCCGACATTGGAAAGAGGAAAACTGTCGACCTATTTGGCAGGAGATTTCAAGGTACTCGCCAACGATGAAATCGTATTGGGCCCAGTGGGACTCGCTGGTTCTGGAAAACGGTTTGCTATAGAGAGTAATTGAGAACGATGAAGGTTCAGAAAGTAGAAGACAGTTGGTGATTCCAAGAACAAGGGTAGCAGCAGTACTGCGGAAATTACACGACAGTCCATCAGGAGGACATCTAGGTGTGAAGAAGACCCTCCAGAAAGTGCGAGACTGGTTTTATTGGATGCACAGTTCCGAAGATGTGAAGGACTGGCGTAAGAAGTGCACTACCTGTGCTACGACCAATGGACCACAAGGAAGAAGAAAGGCTCCTATGAAGCAGTACAATGTCGGAAGCCCTTTTGAACGCATTGCCCTGGACATTGCCGGACCGTTTCCACCGACAGCAAATGGCAGCAGGTACATTTTGGTGGTGATGGATTATTTCACAAAATGGGTAGAAGCGTATGCCATTCCAAACCAAGAAGCCGCAACTGTTGCCGACGTGCTTTTGAATGAGTTCATTTGCCGATATGGAGTGCCTCTGGAAATACACAGCGACCAGGGCAGAAACTTCGAAAGCCAGCTGCTCCAGGAAGTTTGTGAAAAGCTCGGCATGAAGAAAACGAGAACTACGGCTTTGCATCCACAGTCGGACGGAATGGTAGAGCGAATGAACAGAACTCTTGGCAAATACCTGTCTAAAGTAGTATCTAACCATCAGCGAGATTGGGACCAATATCTCTCGCTATTTGCGATGGCCTACAGATCAGCCATCAATGAGTCTAGCGGCCAAACACCAGCAAATGTTCTGTTCGGACGCGAAATGAGACTACCCTGCGACCTTGAATTTGGATGCCGACCCAGAGAAGACATAGCTGGTGAAGATTACGTGACCCAGCTGAGAAAAAGAATGGACGACGTACACGAGCTGGTTCGATCGAATCTCCAGATCGCTAGCGATAGGATGAAGAAAAGGTACGATACGCAAGCTACAGAAGGAGGTTTCCACGAAGGAGACAAAGTCTGGCTGCATAACCCAAGAAGACAAAAGGGTTTTTCTCCAAAGTTGCAGAAAGCTTGGGACGGTCCGTACCTCGTGAAGAAACGAATCAACGATGTCATATATCGTATCAGCAAAATCCCAAACGGAAAGCCAAAGGTGGTACACCGTAACCGATTTGCGCCATTCGAGGGTGACCACGATGAGGAAGTAAACCAGCTTCAGGAAGTAGCCGATCCTGCTTTTGTAGAGTTCACGGGTGCTTATGGTGGTACCGGAAAAGCAAGATTCGGCGTCACCACTGAGAGACGACAAGACATGCTTACCGTTCCAGAGGAATACTCACTGGCCATAAACATTCCTTCCAGCGTAACCGATGCACGCGGACTGGCATCTCTGTTCATAAAGAAGAGTGGTGCCCGACGTTTGCAAGACCAGTTACCAGTACCAGGTAAAGCTCTGAAGCTGCAAGATGGCTCCCGCTACAATTTCCACCTAGTGACGAGAAACACCTTCGACGAAAGACCAACGTACGAGGATGTCTGGGAAGCATTACGAGGCTTGAGGGAGCATGTGCTTGAATTGGACGTGCATAGGCTAGCCATGCCCAAGATTGAATGTAGGCATTTAGATTGGCGAATAATCCGTAACATGGTAGAAGTAATCTTCCGAGACACCGAAGTGGAAAATGGAAAATGTAACAAGGGAACCAGTTGCCGATACAGTCATCTCGTTTCAGTTTCCTAGTTAGTTCCAGGAGGAACTGTCTCTTAAGGAGGGGGCAATGTTACGCGAGCTGCTGCATTAATGTGCTCAATTAGTGCCCCCAGTGAAATTCCCATATGATACGACTATGGCTCCTCCGCCGTATTTTCAAGAATGATCTGGAATACATAACATCTAGAAAAACCCGGCGCATCCACCAAAACTTCGAGTTCGAGAGGTTTCTAGAAATACATACGTGCGAGTATAAATAGGCGACGAGCATCGCAGCGGAGTCAGTTGGTCAGTTAGTGTTGATACTGAAAGAAAGCAATCGCGCCTCGATAAAGTGACTCTCATATAAATTAGTTAGTGTGTGTTTAGTGTGACTGTATTTCAATATAAATCTGTAAATATAAATTAATTGTAAATATAAATTATAATAAACGTTACAATATTAATGAAGATTTTCTACGATCGCAGTGGATGCGTTCAGGGTTGTTATTCTTGACATCCTTACAATTTTACGAATGTGTATATAGTTCATTTAAAAACCAGGAGGAGTAATTTGAAAAGCCTTACTCACACCACTAAAAGTTACCAGATTAGTTACTAAAGGGTGTGTTCCGAAAACGTAGTCAACAGTCGTGTTCCAAATATATTAAATATGCCTTGATAGCAAAGACATTAGTCATAAGTCGATTTCTCCTCTGCAGTATATTTTTCAGATGTACCTACGCATTAAACAAACTGTAAGACTTTTTCCTGTTTCGTTTCTTATTCAAACATAAGAAGATTCAGATTCACATCGACAACAAACAAATTATGGTCATTGTTGATGGTGGAGAATTACAGATAGTCAAGTTACTTTAATTATATTTATTACAATTAAATTGAAAAGAATATGACAATTGATAATATGTTCTGGCAATAACAATACTACAAAATTAATAGCATTGTAGAGCAATACGCAGTATTAATTTAAATATTTCCAACAGTTATCTTTATGTTGCCGGATTAAGTGTAATAAACCACTTTTCAAATACTTCTTCCTTTCTTTTTAACTTTTTAACAAAAATATTGGTTAGGCTAATGGAACCGCAAGGATACGCAGTCAATATCACAACCTCACACACACACAACTTCAAAAACCAATAATGTATTTTCTACCAAACCCATTCTTTTCTAAATTGTTTTATATCTTCCATGGCATGTTCTTCCGATGAACTTTGACGATTTCTTCCCAAATATGTACCTATATAACAAATATATAGTACCTACATTTGACTCGTCAAAAGGTGACACAGATAAATTTAATTTGTTTCAAGAAAGTCTGAACATTTTTGTTCTTCGAACGACATTTTTATTCACTCATCACAATTTTTCAAAAGACCTGGTAGGTATTCCACCAATATTTTCTGCACTATATAATGTTTCTCTACTTCAGTATTCCCTTAATACTCGCTAAACCGAATTTACTACTTAAAAAAAATGTAAAGTAATAATGTACCCACTGCTTGAGAATATTTTTGGTTTTTCATCCAATATTTATTTATTTATCTGTCAGAACTATCAAAAATGAAAACTATCAGCTGATGTCAATATTAAGAAGTGTTGTGTGAAACTGGGCTGAATCTGACCAATCAGAGGTCTACAGAATTGCCAACATAAAATCCAAATCACTCCTCCTGGTTTTTAAATGAGGTATAGCTACGAATGGTCAATTTGTTTCTGAAAATGGTATTCTTGACCTCACTTCGTAGAGATGTGCGAACATTTTCATTTGCGTGGTGAAATGAATTTGACAGTATAGGCCTACAGGGTCTAATCACTGGCGTTCCATATTTTAAGATTTTGGTCACATCACCTATGATCCCCCTATATTAGTCACGAGCCGCCACTGATTTTGGGTTGAAATCCAGTCAGGATGCTTTTCTCTAAAGCACTGGGTTTCACTAAAATGACGTTCGCCTAAGGTAAGAACAAATGATTTGCACTTTCTGTTTGTAAAGTACATTGTTTCTCACCACTTTTCAACAACTTTTTGAAAACCATATTCTTAGTTATTAATTATTAATAGTGTTCATATAATGATCTTCTTGGTGTGCGACATCGATTGTTAATGTCCTTCTCAGGTCTGTGATTAATTCTAATCCAAATATCACAATAATGATCCGTTTAAATTTATTACAAACGTTAACCCTAATCTTTGAAGTAAAAAATTTGATAAGTTGATGTTTATATTACGCACAAGCGCGACCTATCAATCGGGAGAAATCACCATGCTCAAAATAAGATGCAAACGTACCTTTCTTAGCGGTAATGTGTCTTACGGCTTTTTCTACGGTCCTACAGTAGAAACAGTTCTCGGCAGATCTGTACTCTGTTGTTTACGGTCAATTATTATTTTTGAAAAGGGAATATTAATCTTATAGTTATTTATTTAAATTATACAAAAATATGCCTAAATACCTACATACATGGAAAAACATCAGCATTTTGAAAATTTTCAGTTAGAGAAAGAAGCTGTATTGTATTTATAAATTTCATAGCCTTCTCGAATTTGGCTGAATATGATCCTGATGATTCAATTTATCAAATTTAAGATTAGCTATATGTCAAAATAGCAAATAAAATAAACGACTTACCCAAAACGTCAAAAACGATGATGCACACCAATAAGGCTATTGAATGTACTGAAAATATTTTTCATGTCAATACAAAATTATTTCGAGATTCCTATAAAATTATTTCGAGATTCCTATCAAGAATTTAACGCAATTTAAAGAAAAAAAGTGAATGGCTCTGTGCAAGCACAATTCAAACACAAAGGAAGTACAAAAATATTTAATTTGTAATAAACTATAATAAAATAAACAAGGTTAGTGACCTTTTTGGGGTTGAGAACCAAATTACATATGAGTAACAGGCATCTTAATATTATCCAATCTACTACCTGCTGGGAACCAAATTACCAACAACCCCCGAGATTACATTAAAAGTGTGCCTGGATTTTTGATGTTTAATCTTTGTCAACAAAGGATTCTCGTAAGTAAATCAATTAGTGTGACGAAATACTTACTTTATTATTAAGAAGTCCTTGAAGACTCCAGGATAGAATTATTATTACTATTATTTCTAAATTGAAAATTCACAAAAATTAATTGTACTTTAATTGCGACATACCTATTAATAAACGAGTATGTTGCGAATTACATTTAGTAGGAGGTCCTTTTATTCATACCATAAGCCGTTGACCTTTCACTATTAAAACCTTCCCCGGTTTAACACATTTATAATCTGGGCTTGATGGGATTCCTAACGGTCTCTTGCCGCGTGTGACACATTTTAGTCCTATTGTTGTTCTTTCTACAGAAGAGAATCATCATATCCCAACAATCTGATGTCCCGTCCTGTCCGTCAAACCGACATCTATTATATAATGGGCCTTCGACCCACCGACCCCTGATACAGCAGACGACGGCTCATTGTCCGCCCTCAAATTCGTCACACGCTAAAGTTGTTTCCAGATTCGGACTGGAGTTATTTACGTTAGACATGCGCTCATGATTATTTTGTTTTTTATTTCAAAAACCGGTTACCTGAATACAATACTTCCAAGATGAATTGAAAATTGAATGTACTACTAAATTTAAATTTCTGGTTTCCATCTTCCATACTTAGTAAGAATTTCACTATAGTTTACAAAACCATTATACAGGGTGTAACAAAAAGGCAGGTCATAAATCATACCACATATTCTGGGGCTAAAAATAACACGATCCAACCCAAGTTACCCTAGTACAAATGTGCATGCGAAAAAAGTTACAACCCTTCGAAGTTACCAAATGAAAATTGATTTTTTCAAATATTTCGACAGTCGCTCGACATATTATAATGACTTTTTTGCCCCCTAGTACTTTTTACAATTATCAGTTTTTATCGAGATACGGCCTATTTTTCATTATGCTTCAAAAATTTCGAGTAACAAAAATTAAAGTCAATGAATTTTTAAGTTTTTTGAGGGTCCCAAATTTTTGATTGAATCTTATTTATTTACAAATGTGTAGTTTTTATTAGATGTTCGAAATGGCCCCCATTTTCTTGAATACACAGGCACCGTTTTACTAACGAAAACCGAATATTCTGGAAAAGCAATGGCTTCTGACGATATCTAATTGCAGCTTGTTATACCCTGTATATTATAAATATTTCTTAGCAGTTTATATTCTATAAGTTTCTTAACTAACCAACGATTTAATTTATAATAAAATAATAAAATGGTTGTCTTATGGACTTTGCCTTTTTTCCTTAGAAATTAATTCAGAAAATAAACAGCAACAAGAAAAAATCTGAAAAAAATTTATTAACTATCTCACAAACTAAGTACTAATAATATAACTCTGCTTCTGCGAGAACTTACAAGGACTCAGATGGAAGCACTTTGGAGAGGAAACAACTACTGAAAATCCCTCTAATCAAACTTGTGTATATAGAAGACACGAAACTTCTGGAATCGAAGTAATTAACATGGGTAATTGTACAAATATTTAGTGCCTGGGCTGTTGAACACAACACAACCCAATCGAACGAATGAATGAATATTAAGACACTTAAATTAAATATCTTAGTCTTCAGCACCACCGGAACCAGTGGTCGTACTTGTAAATTGCATATTTTAATCATGGTGTAATAGAGAAGAAGGTGTGTTACCGCGCACGACCAATCAAAAAAACTTCCAAAAGGCCGCCATATTGAAAAATCAGCAAATCAGAAAATAACGCGCGAAATCAAACGCTTGACAAATAACTGAATTTGAAACGAATACAAGAGACAAAATCTTTATTTAATAATAAAGACACTCACTTAATGTTCCAATGTTCAGAGTTCACAATTTATTATAAAAATGAACGATTACAACAAGTAAGATTTGGTTAGGTTATAGGTTACAGTTATGAAAGTCATTCAAAACATTAAACATATGATTGGCAATATGGCGGCGTTTTGGAAGGTGCGCAGAGCATGACGAAGATTCGTGTTCCGTGGGAGCACACCTTCTTTAATCTATTACACCATGATTTAAATAGTACCGAACATTTTCAGGACTTAGCAGAAACTTTTCCATATTCCACCTTCTGAGGTGTTAAAAGGGAATTTTTCCGGCATATAAAAGGGGCAACAATATCGAATACTTCCAAACGACGATAAACACATGGTTCTTATATGAGTACTATCATTTTTTTGGGGTTAGGGGATTTTTGTGCAGTTGGAAGGGACCCAGACCACAGGTAAGAGATCACAAGAAATTACCTGGTATCCCTGTAATAGAGATTAAAGACAGCAGCTGGTCAAATGCAAATGCAATGCAATTTTATACGAAACCTTCCTTTCTGAAGGTGTAAGGTATGAATTCAGAATTTTCCTTCTTTAAACATTTCACTACTTTATCATTCCAGCTTTACGATGGCCTTCCTTTTTGTCTGTGGTGACTTCACCATCCAAATTTGCTTTAGTTTCCTGTTCCCTTCATACTAATTAGATGTTCGAGACATCTAAGTTGGAAACATCTAAGTTGTTATCCCTGGGCCCTGGGTCATGGCACCGGGCGGCATACGAAAGGAGGCGGATGCAAGAAAGTGACTAGGTACAACGTTATCTCTGGGTACAGCTTCCTGGCTCCCGGACGTCCAGAGCGGTGACACCGAGTTTTTCTGAAAGCAAATGAACTAACAAGCGACAGTGAGTAATAAGTTATTCAATCAAAAAAACAATAACAATTTTTATTATCTTAACTACCTGTTTGTTCCTTACACTATTTCTTTAAATATGTTGTACGATGTTTATTAGGTTCTTTGAATAAAATATTTATTTATTATTTATTCCTTCAATTTCTTTGTTCTATTTCTTTGTTTTTCAATTGCACTAATTTTTATGACTTTTCCTATAATCTTTATCTTAGTTTTTGCGATGTACAATTCAATTTAAAATATATTGTATAAAAATAAAATACTTTACTAAACGATTAAGTGTTGCGGAATATATTATTGAAAAATAAGTACAAGCAGTAATCCGGACCTGAACTCTCTTTTGCTATTATCATGTGTCCAAACATTATGCCAGATTTGCGAAAATTCGTTTTACTGTTGATTGAATTCGTCGCGTCAGTCGGATATGGAATGCGAAATGGATTCAATAGTTAGTTGGTGGAGTTTGTATTAGGGTAGCCGGAAGAGAACAACGCGAACTGAATATTAACTAATTATTTATATTTATATTATTTGTATCAGCTAACATGCAAATGTTACTTTATGGGATTTTAATACAAAAACCCTGTTTACCTGTTTTGTATTTTAAAAATATGTTAATATAAATAAAGCTTTGAAGTTATAAATAATATGGATGCTATCAGCGCATTAGCTCAACTTATTTATTTATTAATGAAAGAATATCTATTTTACAACGTTTTAGATAAGGGCAACCAAACATACACTGAGCCTCCATGTTTGTTGGATTGACGTGTAATAGCTATTTACCTAACAAGTGCGGAAAATGAATTTTTCCGCACGAGTCTGTCGTTCACCGAATGACGCTTAGCGGAGTTCGGTGAAGCATCTGAGTGCGGAAAAGCATTTTCGGCAAGTGAGGTAGGTACAATAGTGTTTCGACGAACGTGAGGAAAGTCAACAGAACTAATCAAAATTTGAGATATTTTCATCTGATTATAAGTGCTTATAGTTTATTTAGAAACATATTTTATTAAATTATTGATAAAGTAAACACAAAGTAAAATATTATTAATAATAATAGTTACAAGTCAAAATCTAATACCTAATTATTTATATTATAATTTTTTGTAAAAGTACAATTATTTGCATTACTTAAATTTATAGCAGATGCTAGTTGCTTGTTGAATGGCTGTAATTTTGGATCTGTTGCTCTTTGCAGTTCTGGGGTAATAATGTCAGTCGAGTGTAGTTCATTTTCCAATTCCTGTTCCAAGTTGTGAACACATGGTAACTAAAGCATTTCGCAACCACCATAATATACCGGCTTATTATTAATTTGTTATATTGAGGTGGAAAATTATTTCCACACGGTGCGGGAATAGTTATTTACGTAATTAGTGGGATATGGACATTATTAACGCACGCATGTGAAGTTTGCACGACGAGGCCTTAGGCCGAGTCGTGTAATCACATAAGTGCGTTAATATTTCCTATCACACGTGTTACGTACAAAATTTTATCTACAACTGTTTATTACTATTATTAACAATACCTTTATTATAAAATTAAAAAAAAAATCAATCCAACGTATTTTTAATAATATTGACTGCAAATATAAGGTGTATCATATTTTGTGACCATACCAACAAAGACAAACAAGGCTGTGGAAATATAATAAATTAGTTATGTCATCAAATTGTCAAAGTTGATTGAACAAAAATCTATGAAAATGAGTTCAAGCGAAGACCATCTCCTTTCGTAAATTGAAAATGCAGCTTCCAGTGTTATTTTAAATGTTTAATTCTGGTATTAATATGTTTCTAGATTATTATTATCTTACTAGTGCGGTAATGTAATCAAAAACGCACTAGTGCGGTAATATACGTCATTATGACACTGACAATAGTGTCATATCGTACCCATTACATGACAGTTGTAGATAAAATTAATTTTCCACGCTAAAATGTGTGTGGAGAATTCAATTTTCCGCCCGGTCGTAGAAAATAGTATATTGTGTTAAAAAAAAAACAGAAAATGAGCTTTAGCAGCCCGAGACTATATGAGATCCACGAGCGAGCGTAGTAAAGCGAGGGCGTTACATACAATTGTTTTTTGTCTACCAAAAAAATGGAAATATAGGAAAATACAACAAAAAACTTTGACTTTCACTTACGTTTAATTATATATTTCACGTAAGACGTCATCAGATGGTGAAAACAATCATGTCGCTATGACCCTTTAGAATTGATTTTCATTTTAATTTTTTCAAGAAGTTTATATTGTATATTTAGAATAGGTGTAGGTACCTACTTATTTTATTTTTTCAATTCAATTTATTGATGGAAGGGATTTTTAGTTCATTTATTATGGTTCTCTCAAGTTACAATGGCTGAAATAATATTCTATTGTAGTTAGGAATTAATTGTCAACATGGTCAGAAACGATCAAGTTGAATTTTAAGATGTACAGGTTACGTAATAACGATTGTATTCTTTATTTCTTCAACACCCTCACTCCTTTCATGTTGGGAACATACTGAATACCACCAACTAGTGAATTCTCTCTGTAAAGGACAATGTTGCCGGATGAAAGTGTTTAGTTTTATCTAATAGTGCATGAGTTCGATAACGAGACAAAAATTCATTTGTACAAATTAACCTGCGCTTCTGGCCACAGCGGTTAAAATAGGGGGGCAATGAACATTCGGCCAGCCTCTGGAACTAAATACACGCCCCCGATTACCGCGCACAATTATTCTTTCTCTCTTTTTTAAAGCTGGTTTTCTCATATTTTCCTTGTCGTACTTGTGTAATTCGCATGGTTCCAAAAGCTTTTTCGCAATAACAAACTGTTATATGAATACTGTTATTTCCCTTTTTTAATTTTTTTGGTTCAAGGAATTTTGGCTTGTTGGAAGGGACAGGAACCACAGTGGCACAGACCACAGTCGACACATGGAACAAATGAATGCATTTAACGCCTTAACACTCTCTTATTCATAAGAATTGACTAATTACAAACCATATGGTTGGTTATATCCTGCAAATATCCCAACCCCCTTTGAAAATGTAATTCAATGTCTGTTGGAGCATATAGCCCGAGAAGTAGTTGCTGCTTCTTAGTTAACGGTCTCTGTTCTTTAAAATGTAATATTCAAAAGCTTTGTAAGGAGTTATAATAGTATTCAACTTTGAAGTCTATTATTTCACTAGTGATCAGCTGGGAGGAAATAACGGAAAAATATGTTCTTGATTCCTGGTCTATCGTTTCTAATTTTTATCTCCTTCTTAGAAATTTTAACAGATGATGTGAACTTGTATATTATATCTATTTTCAATTTATTAAATAATCTAACAATCATAAAATAGCATCTGGTGATTTATAAACATTTACCAAGTTTGGTTTTATAACTGATGTAATCTTGACTTGGTGTATTTAATAAACTTTTAACAATATTTTGTATCATGCAAAAACTTGTTATAACAAGGTGATAAAGCTGTTATCATAACAGATACTAGAAAATGTTATGTATAAAAATGGAAGATGTATTTTATAATAATAATAAATATTTAAACAAAGTGATTAATAAAATAATAATACTGTATTAAGAACGGTAAGGGTTGTTTACCGGTCGACAGCAATGTTTGGAGGCTGAGCGTAGCGAAGCCTCCAATTTTGATGGAGACCGGTATTACTCTTAACGTTCGAAATGCTTATACCATTTTTTGCGCGATCGTATTGAAATATTCGAATTTCGAATAAAATAATTTCAATTTCTTCGAAATGAACGAAATGTCAATAGTGACATTTATACTTCTCGATCAGTTTAAAATATAATTTGCATTTTGGTGAAATTGTTTTCATGCTATTTATTACTTTTTATATTGTTCTGTTCGATTCTGTTCATTAAAAATATCAATCTTCCTATTTTTTTTGTTTCTTTTGTGTAATGAATGAAGTAATATATTGTTTAGGACCACTTAAATGTATGTAGGGCTAAGACGTAGTTTACTTACCGACGTGTTAGACTTGGAAACCAGTAAACACAACCTACCAACCTGACAACCGATGCTGTAAATAAACAAAAAAGATCGATCGCAAAAAACATATTTCAAAGTCTTCATCTTCGCAGTCTGATAAAATTTCATAGGTTAGGCTGATACAGCAGTTTGTATATTTGCAGTCACTGCAGCATTTTAACCCTTGTGAAATGCAGGTACAGTTTTTATTGCTGCAATTTTTGTCTGAACATCGTATAGACAAAATTGTTCTTACATCATCGGGCACTGGTTCTTGAGAAGAAATATTGGCTTTCCAAATATTTTCTTCTAATGTCCATCCGTATAGAGACGGATCTTCTGGTGGCATATTTTGAATGTGGCTATTGTACCAAATGTTTAATTGATACAGACACCCAAAATAATAATAGATACGTATTATAGCTTATGGTAGGTAATTTTTTATTATATAAGCATGGGCGACTTAGAATAGTATATTCTTCAACGAGTGCAGAATGATGGCTATTATTCACGCGGATGAAGTTTCCAAAACGAGGGAGCGCAGCGAGTGAGTTTTGGAATCATCCAAGTGAATAATAGCCATTCTACACAAGTAAAAGACTATACTTTCTCCACGACTAAAAAGAAAAAACTTCCAGTGAGGATCGAACCTCGATCGTCCGCGCCATAGTCAACCACCACTAGGCTATAGAACATATTTATAAAAATGTAAAGAGTAAATATATATACGTAACTCATATTTTTAATCGGAACCCTTACATTTATAAATGAAATTAACTCAGGGAGGCGTACATATTTACTATCGCTACTGTTGTCCATTTTTTTCTCTTATAATACCTATACGTAAAATTATGATTTTACAATTATTTTGACGTTTCAAACGACGCGCTGTCAGAAGCGATTTGCGTTCTTAGGTATTTGACGTTTTAAAGAGACGATTTGATTTATTCATTTTAATTCGTTTTAGCGTTAATTCTGATAATAATAGAATGTGATTTGTTAACGAGAGTGAATTCTTTTTATTATTCACTGGTGTGAAGAATTTATATCATTATGCAGCTAAGTATGTAAAAATAATTTGTGCGTTATTATTTAGTCGTGGAGAAGAGTATTTATTACCTTTTCAAATGTTGTTTAAAAGCATGATCAGTGGGAGGCAACTCAGAAGATGTGCGATTTGAGTCCGTTGTCAGGTACCATCGTAATTGATTCAAAGAAGCAATATTTTTGTTTTTTTTCCTATACAAATAAAGTATATATTTTGTACTAACTTCCAATGCTTTATCTTGTGATAAAAAGGGAAGACAGACTGCACAGATGTTAAGCGCTGTTGGCCTTTCTTTCCAGATCTGTTACATATTAGACACCAAATATTAAATATGTCTTTAGGACATCTTGTCTGAGGCGATGAAGCATTTTCGGTTCCACTGCTTTGAGAAACAATCCAATATTTTGTGAACTAATAAATATGTCTCTGCAAGTTTTATGAAATTTTACTTTAACCTTCCCTCCTAGAATGTCTTCCTTTTGATGCAAATCTTTTGAACACAAGTCTCTTTCCTTTTTTCTGCAGCACATATAATTGTATTTAATCCTTTCAATCTCGGATTTTGCTTCACAAATTTGTCTTTTTCCTGCAAATTCTGACCATAAAATAAACACTACATCGTTTACACAAAAAATCCCAATAGACACACACACACATCAAAATTAATAACTACCTAATCGCAGTTAAAACAAAGACTGTTAGCAACTTAATCAAGTTATCGGCCAATTTTTTCAGGAATAGACAGGTCGCATTATGCGTATGCGGGAAGCGGAGAGATGTCTGCTCGTAAGAAAGCACAATAATTGAACGCGGCTGCAGAAACTTTCAAGTTTGCGTATTTATTGCTCAAAAACTATAATACTTATAATGGTGATTCTTGTTTAAAAACTTCTTTGAAGCTTTAGCTTTATTTGGTACGCAGATAGTTTAGTGAAATTTTGGAAAATAAAAAAGTTTCTTGATCACTGAAAATAGTGCTGCAAAAAAGTAAAGATTACAGTTTTCTCTAATTAAGAAAAAAAAACTAGGTTTTATATACTAATGAAACTAACGCAGTAATCTTTGCTTATGTTTTTTCTGCCGATTGAAAAAAAATTGAAAATATCTTGTTCAGTTCCGGAGATATCGCGAGGTATGTGTAAAAAAGTAGTAAAACATAATTTTCACAGTTTTTTGACAAATTTCGCAATAAAAAGTGTTGGCCCTATTAAAAAATGTTGTAATTGCCGATTTCAGATGGCCAGGGACCTACTCTATCATTTTGTAAAGACAACATGTGGTTGTACCTAAAAATCGAGAAGGAAGCGACTTTTTCTCCGTTTTTCAGTCGACTACATCCGAAAGTTTTGTGACTGGTGGAAAAATTCAAAATTGACAAGAAGCCAAATATTTGTCCAAAAGTTTTAACTTACGTCCGTCATGGAAAAAAAGGGAAAATGTTCAACTTTCATCCGTCATTGGATCTGATTCACCTATCTTTTTCATGAGAAAAAATTTAAAATGTAAAATGTCACTTTTTTTGTTACAAAAACGTACGATTGTTTATGGATTGTTTTCAAGCACGAAAATCGTTCATCTGATAAGACGTGATACGACTAACAATCGGATTCGGATGACGGATCTATAGAAATCCACCTTAATGGTAACAGTTTGGATTTTGAGTTAAGAAATATGAGATAGGTATATTGAGATACAAGACCCCAACCATAACCCTTGAATTCAATCTAGTTCCATGGGAAACTCAATTCAAAATGAAGCCGAGTATGTTATAAAAATACAATCGAAATTAACTAACCATAATTATCTGGTTATAATGAATGTTTATCTTGAAACTGTAGTCAGTAATAATAAAGTCGCCCCAAAACAGTTTACAATACCCCCAATTAGACGAGGTATCAGATACTTTTAGTGCAATGTTATGGTAATATCTAATCCCCCTAATCTCGGTGTGTATCTTTCACTTAGCTATTCATGAATAAACCCTCTTTTTAGAACGGGCGCGTGCTACTTGCCAAAAGGCTTTGCGCCGCGCTTATGTTTTTTTTTCAGTGGCGGAGGAGTTTTAATTGAAAATACAATACAATATTTTTGGATTCTAGTCTATTTTCATAATGGGGTGTTAAACTCATATCCAGTTTTTGGTATTTTATTGAAATATATTCGTACTTCTTTGCAAACCTTAATTTTATAGTATATTGTGTTACAAGTGCAGAAAATGAGCTTTAGCAGCCTAACACTAATAGATCCACGAGCGAGCGTAGTGAAGCGAGGGCAGCTAATAGTTAAGGGCTGCTAAAGCGTTTACTGCATGTGTGACACATCAGTTTTTCTGGTACGTATTCTGAGCCTAGCCGCTACATTCTAAATTAATACATAATCAAACACATTTCAATAGGAACAAAACTGAGAATAAGCACGTTGATGTGATATTTAAACTACTATGAAACAATTCGATTTCAAGTCAAATGCCAAAGCCAATTTGCAAAGCCAGCGACTGTAAACATGTCTACATATGACATACAGTTCGTTCGGTGAATCTTTTCCCATGTATGAAATTATTCACCTACTACTTTTTGTAGTACGTCTCTTTCCCACTCACAGAATCTAAACCCCCGAAATGAAACCGTTTGTTCCATTACAACATAATATAACAAACAGAGAGCCATATGATGAATGTCGTCGATAAGTTTAACGCGAATTTGTACGTTGACAGACCAAAGACTTTGTTTACATTTTTATTTCACGTTTTTACTCATTTTTTTGCCCCTTGCATACAAATTTAATTAAAAAACAGTTGTTATAACGACTTACTTACACCCGAGTGTTCGAATTATTGTGGTAAATAAAGATTATTTATCTACTTATTATTTATTTACTTCGCAATGAAAACTAACCTTAAATTGACATTTCATCATGGTTATGGATAGAATTCTATCAAACTGAATTGTATGAAACATATTTTGCTGGAACTTTGGAACTTTGGGACTTTGGGCAAATTGCAAGTCATATTACAATAAATATATTGGTAAAGATAAATATTCAGATAGCTCTGTTTTAAATATGTGGAAAGAGGCACTGCAACAATATCATCAACAAATTTAGGAAAAATACTCATGGGTGGGACGGCTCAATAGTAATGGTTGCCAGCCATAACACTAAAAAGGCAATTCTGATTTGCAAAGTTTCTACTGAGGAAATTGTTATTAATTCTAACTCTTATGCAAGTAAATTTGCGAAATAACCCTATAAAACTCAGAAATACTAACAGTTTTTTCAAACTAAAGGTTAAGGTAGCATATTACTAAATGGCTGTGAAATATTTACAAATATCTAGCTTTAATAATAAATAACGCACACCGTCATTTTAGCCACATCCTAATTGAAACATCAATCTACGACCTGCGTGTAATTTAATGTATTGATTTATTGCGTTTGTATATGAATGATGACGCATGGGAAAAGATTCACCGAACCAACTGTATGCTGGTATTCATTAAGTTAAGTCGCACAATGTTCACAAAACAGGACGATCCCGAAATAGACATATCCAATTGAAAACTTACTCATTCGTCCATTTTATTTGAAAGCTAACTGGCAGACAGTCTGAATCACAACTGAAGCCGCGAGAAGCCAGTGGCTGGCACGTCCCCACTCTCCGTTCCCATTGATTTCCTTTGAAGAAGACCGACACTTCAGCGATTTTCACTGAAACACGTCTGGCTGATTGGCACATGCCAACGGTGGTGTCTACATTGAATCAGCTCACAAAACAGTCTAACCTATAGAAGTGAAAGTCCAATAGGATTACCTAGAATGAAAAAATGAGGTGCCAAACCCATCCACCTGAAGCGCTAGTTGCAATTGAGTTGTCGAAATAGGCAAGACAGCTGAGGCCGAAAAACAGACTAAGGGAAGAAGAATATCAGCGATCGCAGTGGATGGGTTCAGAACTAACCATTTCCTAAAGTCAGGTAATACCTAAGAGTGATAATATTACGTATTCCCTATCACTTTTTGATCAATCCTGGAAGGATTGTAGGAACAGCTTTGCGAGTAAGGCCCCTTTTTGTCCCAATAACAATATATTGTGGTTCAAAATATCTGTTGCAAACTTTGTAGGATTTATAAATCTGTTCAGCGCCTAATTCCTTTAGTTTTGGATTGCGAATAAAGGCAACCCATTCATTCAACAAAAAAGGGTCATGTTTGGGAACGCAACACTTCACACCAACCATTATAAATATTATGAATTATCACACTTGATAAGACTTACAGTACCTAATTAAAACACAAATAACAGCAGCGAATGGCAAAAGGAAACAATCTATAAAAGACAATGGTGACAACTATATGACAGCTTTGATGAATTTCATAATCTTTTCTCCTTTTCGTGCTAAAGGCCTTAGCTGCCAGGCCTGTTTCGACAACTTAATTGCAACTAGCGCTTCAGGTGGATGGGTTTGAAAACTCATTTTTGTATTCAAGGTCATCCTATAAACTTTCACTTCTATAGGTTAGACTGTTTTGTGAATTAGCTTTGTCAATTGACAAACAGCGGCATGGTGTGGACGCGCCTGAACTCTTTCTCGTATATTGTATATTCATCAATTACCAGCGTTCTGGGACGTAGTTTTGTACTTCATACAGTAGTGGAAAATGTATGAAGATACTCCTTAACATTTTTATTGGTGTAAGAATTTTTGTTTTCTTACTGTATAGTTTATTAATAAGCCAAATACGTCAGGTGCGATTTACATTGTTTGATATTTTATTCGTTTCGTATAGGTCGTTATACTTTTTTTAAGCCATATGAATAAACAGATACTTAAAAACAAGTTGCTCAATATTCAGGATTAAAAGGATTTCAAACAAAATATATTTATTATTAACAAGCTCCACAAAAATGGATTCTTAGTCACAACTGTAACAATGTTTGTAGAAAAGAGGTTTAAATATCTAAATGTCAAAGTTTTAGGTATAAATTAAGAAGCTGCGCTTGGAAATATTCAGAAATAAAGTATTCCTAACCATATCTAAGACGTCTAAAAGTTATGAAAACTTGTTCAAAAAATTATGTGGCTGGTATAAAATATGTATGGAAATAACCCGCTACAGACGTAACTTAAATGTACACCACTGACCTATGGTTGTTCTTTGTAAACACTACCCCATATGCCATTAGCATGAGAACCGCAAGGTGCACTAACTGTGCAACTTTTTAGAGCATTATTTTTACTTTCGCTTGCTTTTCTGACGCTTGTTCAAACATCACGGAATGCTACCCCTAACAGGGATGTACTTAGGGGACGTCTATAGCACAATTGAGTTGTTTGTTTTTAAATTTAATTGACGAAAAGATCATTTTTTCACCAGTGTACCGTGCTCTTACGTAGTCATGTAGAAAGTATATAGCCAAAATTATAAAATGTATAAAATAGAATAATTTCTTAGAAATAGTATACATTTATTTATTTAATTTATTAATTTTAATGTATTTAATTTATTAATATATGCACATTTTATAAAGTAAACTTTCCTTGCATAATCTACTGACTTTGTTTTTATTTTATTATCTTGTTCGCAAATTTGATAGTCTTTCCATTTTCATGATATATTTTATTTAGCACTCATTGGCAAAAATTGTCTGAATCAGTTTTTTTTTTTTTATTTCAGTTCTTTAACGAACGTCGCTCCAACCAATGAGGTTATTAGCGACGAAAATAGGTACATGTACAAATAATTATATGAGGTGGTATACTCTGGTTTCTTTAAGAAATGTAACTATCAGTTCTGCGTCCATTTGCTCGCCCAAAACAGTTTTCAAATTGCCTGGTAATTTATTTTGTTTTCTTGATACCAGGTATTTGGAGCAATCACCTATTATATGCTTCACTGTCAAGTCTTTGTTACATATATTGCAGGTTGGTTTGTCTTCCTTTGCTATCAAAAACTTATGGGTTAAATTGGTGTGCCCTAATCGGAGTCGATTTATTTTCACTTGGTCCTCCCTGAGTCCAGTTTTTTGTCGCCACGGTTTCACGTCGCGTTTAATCTCGCGGAGCTTAGAGTTGGACATTTCCCACTCATTTTGCCACGCACTGAGCACTTTTATGTAGCCTTTAAAATCGTTAGGCACAACATTTGGCACATTCACCGATCCTTCACTTGTGGAAGCTTGCCGCGCTAGAAGATCTGCCTCTTCATTGCCACGAATACCTACATGGGATGGGACCCACATAAACTCAATTTTTTTATTTAGTTTTTTCATATTATCTAGTTCTGTTTTGATGAGATTGACTATTGGATGTTTAGTGTAAAGTTGTTGAATCGACTGGATTGAGCTTAGTGAATCTGTTATTATTGATGGGTTTGGCTGGCTGATATTTTTAACATGGACTATTGCTTGGAGTATTGAGAATAATTCAGCGGTGCGTCTCTGAATCAGTTTAATTGTCCCTCTTTCCATTTTTTTCCTTCAGGTTCTTGTTCGAATATTCTTTTAAATTTTCTTTTTTTCTAATTTCTTTCACTCGGCATTTACTTCTCACTCGCATGAAGGTATGTTTTCGTTTGTTAACCAACAAATTTAGACTGTAAATTCTTTTCACATCTATTCCTATATCCTATAAGAGGGTTATCTTTTAGTTCACTTAACGTCAAAGTTTTAGACCGCTTTGCTTGGAGGTTTATCTTTAATCTTAGTGACGATTCAAAAACATGTCCACCAATAACGGGAGTCATCCATGAAAAAGTCGATGCCGTACATAAGCAGCTCCAAAAAGATCGACATGTCACATATCGTGAAATTGGTGCATCATTTGGCATTTAAGAAAATGTTACTTGAAGAATTATCCGTAGGAAAATTGGGCTTTCGTTGGATACCGCAACTGTTAACGGAAGAATAGGAAGCAAATAGAGTCAATAACTTAAAAATATATACTTGTCAGTGGTGATAGATCATGGATTTACTCTTATGAACCCAAAAATAAACGTCAGCCGGCTGTTTGTGTATTCCAAGATGAAGCAATGAAAGTAGAAATGACTACAAAAACACCTTATACCTATAAAGGTCTTCATCAACGATCGATACATTACTCGAGTCTATTCGTTAAGGTGGGTTCCCATGCGTACGAATTGCAAAATCCGGATTACGATTCGCAAAAAAATATTCGTACGGAAAATTGTCGTAAATTCTGTAACGCATCACAAGAGCCTGTACATTATGAACAAAACAGCGAGAAACCTGTGTTTTCGAACACTAGGTACATACTCGCCAAAAATAGATACAAAGTACAAATATAACATTCTTCTTCAATATTATAATATAATCTAATTACCTGAAATTGAATATTGGACTAAATAGGAAGTACGAATCTCTCAATGTTAATAACATGGATTAAATTTAAATCATTTGTACCCGGCCCAATCTAAGGATAAGGGGAATTTATTATAAGAATAATTGGTGTATCTTTCAAGAGAATCAAAGCGTGCACTAGCAATATATTTATTAAGAAAACGCCGGCAAGATACTGGATTCATCCTGTAAATCAGTTAAGAATTGAATGCGGAGAATATCATCGGTTATGTAGTGAGCTTGAAAATTACCCGGAACGATATTTCCAATACTATAGAATGACAAAATCCCAGTTTGATGTTCTTCTTTCGTAATAAGAAAACGTAATTTCAAAGCCAAATACCAACTTTCGAAAATGCATTGGTGCAAAACACCACGGCGAAACGGATTCAACTGATGCCCAAACCAAAACATGCGTCGACGTGCCGTACTAGGTGGGAGGTCAACCATGCAATTTCATAGGAAATAAAATATATGCGTTGACATACGTCAAAATGTCGTACGCCAACGGACTCGGTGGAATGTGGCCTTAAGGCAGAATTCCACGGCGGGTGGTTTGGAGAGCTTGGCTTGTGGTAGTATCTCGTCTGGGGGTCTATTCTGTACGAGTACGAGTACTCTCACATGTGTGAGAGTACTCGTGCACGACAACTCATCGACGTGAGTACTCTCTCACTCATCAATCACATGGACCATAAAATCCCTATTCACGATTATTCGACTCGTCTACTACATTTTGCCAAGTGGCGCGACTATCTAAGAACTATTATTAGTTCTAATGTATGTTAGTAGGTTTGAATTTAAAAATATAAACACTGATATAAGCACAACCACCGTATGATTCAGCATAATTGTTTTTCGATGAGATATTTAGATGTGTTGTGAGAAAGAGTGAAGAGTACGATTTTAGTTCCCTTTTTATAATTTATTGAAAAGAAAATGTTGTGTGAGGCACAAAAAACAATATTAATAAACTTTAAACTTTATTTAGGAAATTGGAAATCGTCATCATCCATTTTAAAAACAATAAATAAACTCCAAAAACTAAACAATGAAACTACAAAACATAACCAATTAAACTACAAAAACTAAACTCCAAAAACTAAACAATTAAACTGCAAAAACTAAAAATGCATTTAATATTTTAGTCATTATTTTATTTATTTTTTTACTGAAAAGTAAATAGGCACATGTCGTGTGATTACATTACAATATTCCTTTATCTATCTAATTATATGACCAAAGACATGTGCGCAAGTCCATTCTCTCAGAATTTAACTCTCTTGTTTTTAATTATCTTAGGTAGTTCTATAAACATTTAACGAGAGCGACAAAAAAAGAAGGAGTACCTATCTTTGTATGAAATCCGCAATAGGTACGTGAGTAAATATTCAGTTGCCCCCATAGGCATATTAATTTTCTAAATACATGAGTTTTGGTTAGGGAAGAATTACCACTTCACAGACATTTTGGTTTCAATAAGTTTCCAGGCATCGTGAACCGGCTTCGGTTTTTGTGATTTGGGTCCCTAGGGTTCCATATGGCCTACTAAATGCATGTGCCGCACACTACTGAAAATTGTCGAGACATATCCGTGGTTCCGTGGTCGTTGGAACGATTTGAAGTATGTGATCCGAGGCTGGAAAAAGACGCGCATTGGATCGCGAAGGTTCGCCAAAACACGCGGCGTGGGATTTCGCCTTTACACTTAAATTTTTTGACCTCCACCAACAGATACGCTTTTGCTGAGCTGTACACATGTTCCATTTTCAGTAGTTGGTGTGCATATTTTTATATTGTCTCCACTACGTTATTGAATATATGATCATGCAAATCCGTCCCTGTTTTTTAGCTTCTCATCATGTGGTTTTCATTGTGTCAATGTTTAAGCTCATGAAATGTGTAACAGATGTGACATTATTGATATTGTACATATTTTTGTTGACACAATTTGTATGTAACTCGACCCAGTAAACTACTTGAGCTGTATAATTTCATTATATTTTGCGCATAGCGTATCGAAAACAATAACAAGGAAGTTTAATAGAAATGTTAGGAAAACAGAATATGTAAATTTCTTTTACCGGAGTCGAAGAGGAATTTATTGCTTTTCAAGTAAACTCGCATACTCTTAACTTGAAACTAGACGGCCGATAATGACAATTGTGAATACAAGTAGGTTGGAGCTTGCTCAGTACTTAACAACAGCGCTTGGTAAAAACAATAGGTTCTTTCACAGTAACATTACTAATACACATGCGCAGTTAAAAAATTGGTTCCAACTACCTGGCATTACTGGTTCAGAACTCTATTTTAATAACAGTTTTCTGTTCCATTCCGTTTTGCAGAACAATAAAATTACCGTACAAACGCGCCGTAGCTGGGTAGCGAGTACCGAAAGATCTGAATATAGGAAACATAAGATATAAGCGACATTTTTTTCAACTTACAAATTTGAAATTGGTTTTTTATGGAAAATGTAAATTGGTTATGGAATTGTTTTTTTTTAGTTCTTAAACTGTTTTGAAAATAGTGTTTTCACCAGAAACTGTTTCTGATCTGTTCCTTCGAAAAAATTTTGACAGTTCCAAGAACCAATCAAATTTCCTCATTTTTTATCATATGAACAATTTCACCCAATCATGTCAACATTAGACTGATAACAGACCATGGGCTATTTTCACGCTGCTATGGAAACTTATTGATTTATTTCGATTTTGAAGTTTCAAATCTTTAATATTTCTAAATGTCACGATTTGGTTGTAGTACTGAGGAGAATATTGATAAATTTATAGAATCGAACATACCAAAAAACACCGTTTACAGTAAGAAATTTCCATGGAAAGCATTTACGGACTTTTGCAACGATAGAGAGTATCAATTAGATGGAAATCGGACGGCGGAAGAATTGGCATTGATTTTAAAGGATTGGGATGTGAACATTAGGAAAAAAGATGGTATAGAGCTCAAAGAAAGTACGGTCAAAATAATGTGGAATATAACAAGTAAACTGTTACAAGAAAAATATTATAAATAAATGAAGGTAATTATTGACCCATTCAAAAGTGTTGTATTTCAATGAGCGCGAGCTGCCCGCGATTCTATAGGTACGAAAACTGTTATCAGATCCTTGTAAAAGGAAACAAAGTTCGGCAGCATTAAGTTCTGTAAAAATAACGAAAATGGTAAATGTATGGAATTAAAATACTCCTGAAGGGCTGGAACGGAAATTCTATCACATAGCCGCGGTAGAATTAGCTTGGCGAGGTGGGGAAGCTGCTGCTTGCTTAACTGAATTTTTTTGTATCGAATCAAACAACGATGGTTCTGTAACAAATCGAGTTGAATATAACTCTGTTTTCCGTAAGACTTGCCAGGGTGGTTCAAGAATGTATACTGGAAGCAAGTTTTTAATAGAAAACAACGACAGCAACGTTTGTCCTGTCCGATTATTCAAAAAGTTGATGTCGAACAGGGGCCCAAATATTAAAACCAACAGATTATTCCTTAGACCAAATGATCAATGGAAATCCGAAAATGATGTGCCCATTGGAAGAAATACGATTCAAAATTGGACAAGATCGTCTGCCGAAGCGAATGGCTTGAATACAAAGGGAAAAAAAATACTAATCATTCCAATAGATCGACCGCGGTTAGTCGATTGGCCAAAAGTGGTGAACAAGAACAACAGCTTATAAAAATTACGGGTCACAACAATGCCAACTCAATAAAACCCTACTTAAATATTGACGAAGAACATCATAATCAAATTATTAACAGCATGCGTAGTGGAAATACATCTTCATCAGTTATAGAAAATAATACGTCTGGATCTTCATTTAGCTTTTCTAATTGTTCCTTTGTTAATTGCACCTTTGAATAAATTGTTTCGCCTACGACCCCCCCCTGTAATCAGTCAATAACACACAGTCGGTATCAATGTAATGATGTCCATTACGCACTGTAAAAAAAAACGCACAGCTGTAAAGTAAATCGCACGGCTTTCCTAGCAACATCTTAGCAACTGCCAATAGACGTCGACCTTTTATTCAAAATTTACTATTTGAAAACATTCGATATTGCCACGAAAAGCCCAAAGGGCTAAGTTATCAACAATATATTAATAATGATTAAACGTTAGTTTTTCAATGTGCTTCTTTCATTGGTAATAGAGTAATAAGATGGAGTTTACCAAGCACCTCTAACTATGTAACTGTTATTTCTTATGCTTTTATAAAAAATACAAGTACAAGTAGGTCCTAGGTAAAGTATAGTACGTAACTCGTGTTGTAGAGCATTTTACGCACTCACGGAATTACGCACTTGCCGCTACGCGGCATCGTGCGTAACTTTTCCATTCGTGCGTAAAATGCTTCTTACCACACACGTTACGTAATATACATACGACCCCCCCCTGTAATCAGTCAATAACACACAGTCACACAGTATTTTTTGACCCTTGTTAATTGTAATGAATATTCTTTTTTTGTACAAGTGGGACTGGCAATACCTTGTTTTTTGGCCAAGAGATAACGAGGGTGCAAGCAAATCTAGCATCCAAATCCTCATCCTCTGATTAAGGATTTAATATTTATATATAATTCAGTAAATATTCAACCATATTACGCACTATCGTCCTTGGAAATTCTAATTATCTTATATTTATGTTTCAACAACTCCCCTTCATAGTCCAAAAGCTAGTAACGCACGTTTTATGAAGTGTTTGATGCACCTTGCGATTTTTATATTTAAAATATAATGTGTGGAAAAGTAGATATACCTGAGTTGGCTTGACCCACCTTGGGACACCAGGTAGTGCGCATCCTAAAAAGGTGTAAAAAAATATGACCCAAAAAAGTGCTCGATTCAGCAGTCAACAACCAGTAATTAGGTAATTAGGTAATTTTAAAAATACAACTATTGGGGCAGACAGTTTTGAAGGGGTTTATATTTAATCATTCCACCCCAAAGTTGATTTTTTTTAACACAATTTGAAGTGTTTGATTCACGCTGAAATTTTAACAGCGTCTTGATTAAATACAAAAACAAACAATTACAAAAAGCAAGACACTTTTTCCGGAGTTTAATTGCCAGCAAATATGAAAATATAGTATATATAGTGGATTTATTAAACATAAACCCCCTCCAGAACTGTCTGCCCAAAATGGTTGTATTTTTAAAATTACCTAAACTTTCAATTACTGATTGTTGGCTGCTGAAGCAAGCACTTTTTTTGGTTAATATTTATATAAAAAAATTTCAAGATGCATCAAACAGTTCATGAAACGTGCGTTACCAGCTCTCCGACTATAACTTGACCACACAGTGTAGGATTTTTTAAAAGTTGTAAAATAGTATAGGGCAGAAATTGAGCTTTAGCAGCCCAAGGCTATTAGATTCACGAGCGAGCATAGCGAAGCGAGGGCAAATAAAATTGTTGGTATAGTTCTTTTCGCGATCTAAGAAACTGACTAGTTTAGTTTAACAACACAAAATACTAAAGCACAATCAAAGAAAAAGCAAAAGTTTTACAAAACACACACTGAAAATAACTAAAACAGCAAAATAAAACCACTTAAATATCAAAGGGCTTATACGGCAGCTGATTTGTTTTACTCGTTGCTAAGATGACATTGACATTTTAGAGCGCCATCTATCGAATTCTACTTTTCCCAATAGGTGAACAACGTTAGCCACAACCACAGTTAAAACGGTCTATTCAAACAAATTTCACAAATACATGTAACAAAATCATATAAACAGCACACTACGCTTCGATTTTGTTTGTTGTAATGAAAATCGTATATAGAGTCAATGTTTCAGTTTTCATTTAACAAGGTGTAATTTATTGAGCACTGTAATTGGTTCAGTGTTCTAATAAGATAAAGAATTCTGGTGTAATCTGGCGCCGCTTTGTGGATTCCTTTGGAAGATTGATTATACTTAATGAAATCGATACAAACGTATTTGCCTATTAACTAAGCAATTCATTTATTTTGGAAGTACTCCTTTATCTTTCTTGTTTTCAGCGATACATTTCACATAATTTCTTGTTCAATCAATCACGATAGGGATTGTATTTTTAAATGAATGGAATCTTAGCTGAAGTAAACATAAAAAGAAGTTAAAAGAGTAACTGGACTAGTGAGAAAAATAGGATTGTTTGTGTTGAACTTAGTAAAACAATTATCGAATACAACCGTAGATCTGAGATCATGAGAATATTTACAAATAATTCATTCACATAATTAAATGAAAGAACATATCAACTCTTCCCGCTCTGTTAATTTTGGAATCCGTGTGTTTGGATCGAAATCACTTTCACAACTTAATTGAAAGACCAATTCATCTCTAGTAGGTACTGTTTTCCTTGACACACTATCAAAAGCTTTCTCGAGATCTCTGAAGATCTGATACAACTCAGAATTTGATTCCTTGAGTTTTCCGATGGCTTGTTTTATTGTAAAAATGTGATCGTTCATGTTTCGTCCATTCCTGAGCCCACTTTGCATTTCTTCTAGTGGCTCTTCTATTAATTTTGTAAGTCGTTGTTGTAGGATTTTTTCATATACCTTTGAGGGCACGCTGAGTAGAGTTATTCCCATATTCTTTAACATCTCCGCTGTGACCTTTTAGCGTTGCAGCTACTTCTCTGATTTTTTCCCAGTTATCACATCTTCATTTCTTTCTATTTCAGCTTGGTCTATCTCCACGCTTTCTGCAGTTGTTTCGTTTGTGGCCACCAGATTTGCTAATTACATTCTCCATCTATCCATTATATCTTTTTTTGCACTCCTCCTTTGTTATTTGTAATCTGCTTAACTTTTTGGAATTACTTCTCGCTTTTCTTTGATTTTTGTAAAATAGTTTTTGATTTGACTTGTAGTCCTTTCCCATTTTTTGTTCGAATCCTCTTTTTTCTCTTTTCTTCTTGTATGAGATACTTTCATTTTGCATTTTGTATTCTTCGTATTTATATGCCTTTTAGAACTTAAATAAGCTTGCTTCGTTTAGATTTAATGGTACAAATTTCGGGAGTTTAGTGCAACTCCTTTTCACGTTTACTACAGATCTAAAACCATAATTGAAACTAATAGGTCATTATGACGAAACTGTACATTATTTCTCAAAATACCTAACCACGTTTTTGTTTTTCTACCTGCCAATTGGAGAACAATAGATAATCATTTTGCGTTTATCCATCTCAAATCGATAGTGAGAGTTTGCTTACAATGGGTAAGGAAGCTATAATATTTTATAGTACATAATGTGATCCACCTCAAGTTCTTTTATTTAACTTAAAAATTCTGTCACTTGTAATTATTTATTTTTGTAAAATATTTTGTCAATTTTGAGTACAGCTCGGTAACATCCGATACACACCTGTTAGTTAAGAGATTATTGCATTCCAATACTCTATGTATTTTTTTGAAATAGCCTATATGCAATCCAATATTCGCTGGACTTTTACTAAGTGTGGTATCATAAATGTCTCTTTCTATAAATGTCGAATAGTTCAACTATTATTTGAAACAGAAATTCATGTATGTATTTTTGTAGCTAAAGCTGGAAATAAACTCCATCAATTGATCTTTTGGACGTTATTCATTTTTTAAATCTTCTCAAATATGCATTGTATTCCTCGTTATATCTGATTTTATTTTGGAAACATTTCTTTTTTTTTAAACAAGGATTATGATTTTCATTGTTTTGTAGACATGAAGCTAAGAAAACGGTTTGCATTAAAACATTTCTATTCTGTTGAAGTTCTATCCAATTGTATTTCATTATTTTGCTGTATAAACGTCAATTTAATTTACCCATACGTTTACAGTTGTATTAATTTCCAAACCGATTGGTAAGCTCCCAATGAATATTATCATTTTGAATTATCCCAAGTGGTTTTAAGCCTTTTTAAGTGGAATTTAATCATATTTAGAAGGGTCAACTTTCAATTCACATAATGGCCAACGCTTATGAATTAATCCTGATGAGATATTACTCAATATCGAGATTGCCTAAAGGGTGAAAAGGATACTCGAACGTTAATAGTATTGCAATAGTGCAATAGTTGTATGTTTGCACAATGGAAAAATCCATTAGAATCAAGTCATTTTCAGTTAACAGTTTCTGAGTAATTCACGGTTTAATTGTTATTAAATAAAATATTCACCAAAAAATTACTGCATTAAAATAGTGCCTAAGCGCTTTTCTCAACACATCCCCATTTATTCGTTATCGAATTTATTCCATTTGGCTGTTCCACACTGTATAGGTAAAAACAATATGTCGTACTACAAGAGTAATCATGTGTTAATGACCTTGTCAAAGTAATGTGACCTCGGTGTTATTATAAACAAAGACTGGACCTGGTCTTAGCATATTCTCTCAGTGTGCAAGTGTCACCGTCAACATTTATAGTTATACTACACGACCTACGTTCGTTCTCTTATGGAATACTACGGACCATAGATAACATAACACTGCTACGGACCTCTATTTCTTAACCTAATCATATAGGCTTGAAAAAGCGCAGTGGTTATCTACAAAACTTCCTTACGACAAAATATACCTATTTATGAGCAACGTCATGCTTCAGCAGAGATTTTTGTGAACGCAGACACCCTGGTGACTTGATTGTATTATTTAGAGTTATATGTATTTAACATGTTTTGTTCTTCTTGTCACCGATTTTTGCTTTAAATCCTGATATTCGATTACGAGGACATCCATATATAAGTTAAAAAAAAATTATGTTTAATACTAGAAATAAACAGAATTTTCTCACTAACAAAATATTTTCTTTCTGGAATAATTTACAAATGGGATTTGGATTAGACAAGTGCAAATATCGAGAAGGGTAAAATCGTTAACAAAAATGTGTTACTAGTACTTAATGAGAATATTATAACTGCCATGCAAAATGGTGAAGCCTACAAATATCTAGGATTTCAGTAAACTAAGCTACTAGACCAAAAATATAAGCAAAAATCAAAATAAGGGACTAGTTAACTCAAAGGGTAACTACTTTATTGAAATCCTAGTTGTTGCAGGGAATTTAGTTAAAGCAATTAACACCTACGCCATACCGATCCTGATACTCATTTGGAATTTTGAAATGGACAAAAACAGAACTGGAGGATATTCAAAGAACAACGCGTTCCATTACGACCAAACAAAAATGTCACCAACCGACATCATGAGTTATCAGGACAAAACTACCAAAAAAAGAGGGAGGGAGAGCTCTAGTGAACATAGTTAATTTACATAGCAAACAAATATCTTAACTCCAAGAATTCTTCAATGGCAAAGCTCAAACATCTAAATTGCATGAGCTGTTCGCAAAAGCTGGTACAAACTATTCCCCCTTAAATATTGTAAGCCCTGATAAGAAACTTGAAATCGTTATAAACTCTGACAAACAGGCGCAGTGGGCCCAGAAAAGCGCTTCATGGTCGACATCATCACGACCTCAATCAACCTTATATCGACAAGGGATTATAAAATAAGTGACTCTCTGATGGAACAATATTTCCAGAAACAGAAGGATTTATTATGGCAAGTGCAGAAGGTGTCAACAAACAACAGAGACGATACAGCATATTACGTCGGGATGGTCAGCATTAGCTAACATTGATTACCTACGCAGGCACAATCAACTTTGCAACATCATCCATCAGAAGTTGACTAACAAATTTGAATTAGTTAACAACTACGGGCCTTATTACAAGTACCATTTGCAATTAGTTCTAGAGAATGCTGATTTTAAACTATACTACGATAGGTCAATTATCACCGATAGACGGGTGACGAGTAACCGGCCTGATATTGTAGTTGTAGATAAAAAAGCTAAATCGCCAGAGATAGTAGCGGAGGTGCTGGTCATCTACCGGGCGAATTCCCAAAACTCTACAAGACAGCCTTACCAAACTAGGTTTTCACAAAAATACAATCATACGGTCTGCAGAAGGCTGCAATTTTAAATACTCGTCATACTGTCCGAAAATTTCTAAATATATAACTGATCACATTTGCGTTACACACGCTCGGGATAGGTGAACATTATACCAGCAATGGCTGAGCAAGTGTGTATACTTGAAATGATAATAATAATAGTTAAATCTACCTTCCAAAGCACCCGATTTTAACGTCATCAAACACGTTTGGGATATGCTGAAGAGTATCATCCCTCCAAGCGACAGTATAACAACTAAAGGTCGATTCAAACACATCAGTCCCGTCGCGTCACAGTTCCGGCACCGAGCCGAACAATCCGTCATAAAAAATATTCTTTAATAGAAATATCCGGCGGCGTTCACATTTATCCGTTGCCGAACAGTCTCCAAGTAGTCAGGCTTCGACCCGTTTCTGTGACGGAACGGTACCGGCTCGGCGTCGGAATTGTGGCGTGACTGATGTGTTTGAATCGACCTCAAGGGAGGTTTTATTATAATGTGGGATCAACTACCTCAAAACATAGACAAATTCATTCTTAGTATGCATAGGCGAGTGTAAAGTGTAATGAATAATAGTATATTAAGTACCATGTGTCAAAAACGAGTGACTAAAGTTGTTCTGACATTAGTTGCTTATTATACTTTTTCTACGGCAGCAGGAAAAAAAACATAGTTATTAACTCTAAGAGTTCATTCATACCTCAAATGTGGTTAGGATCCAAATACAGCGTTCAATGAAACTCAAAGTCAAACCACAAGATATTCAATGTCCAGAGGGACTTAAACTTGCAACTAGTTTTAGTAACAATTACCATCATCAGGCTGTAACAAATAGAAAAATGGTACCTACACTATTGTTGAGATCTAAAGATTTCTTCTATGTAAAATTTTACATTGTACTTTTACAAAGAAGAAATCTTTAGATCTCAATAATAGTGTACCATTTTTCTATTTGTTAAAGCCTGACAATGGAAATTGTTACCGACACTTGCTGCAAGTTTTACGTCCTACTGGACATTAAATATATTGTGGTTTGACTTTGAGTTTCATTGAACCCTTTATTTAATTAAAAGCATAGTTATTATATTGAATTATTTTAATTATATTCACAGTCTGACAGATGTGTGATTGAAAAATCAAATGAACTACAAAATTATCACGGAATATTAAATATAAATTACAGAAGATACACTTGATGTACGTTTAAGAAACAAAAGATAAACGAGTGTTTGAAGTGACGTTTTCCGAATGTCAAACTCGTGTTTTAGATGCGGTTTTAGTGACGGTATTAGAAAATAAATAGATATTTACGATATAAGTGTCGTAAAGATTCATATTACGAGATGAGATGGGAAATTTGATAACCCATTGAATATCGTAATATAAATTTACGATACGAATATAGTAGGTACAATATTTTACCTACTACCAATAATGTTAATTATTCACTCAAAATTAGTCAATATTCCTGAAATTAATGATATTTGAATCATGTAACAAGCAAGCGTTGCGCTCATTGTTGATTTATTTTGCGAACTGTCAATTTTGACGCGTTCACTTCAGTTTGGTATAATTGTATCGACATGAGTTCCGACTATGAAAGTGTGGATTCTGATATAGAAATTGCTGCAAATAACGCAATACAAACCCCAGTACCCGCTAAATCCCGCAATAGATACGAAAAAGAATATAAGCTATTCGAAGACTGGCGCATTCTGCAAACTGTCAACTTTGACACGTTCATTCCAATTAATTTTACTTTACCGCACTAGTGCGGTAAAGTATCTCATTACGAAACTCATATCAGTATCGTAATGTTTGATATTACATATTGGTAGTAGGTAAAAGATATAACAATATGAAAATTCAACTGTTTTGCATTTAATACATATTTTTAACATAACCCTACTTCTTGGACGGTTGGCTGAACTTTCATGTAACGGGATCATTTATGGTAGATTTAAAAAGTCAACTATTAAATTATAATAGGTAGTGGTGTTTACATACATTCATCTTTCTCAATTCTGTGAACGGAATTATTAAACTAAAACAGTTTATGCAATCAGAATGAAAAAGAAAAAGAATCCTAGTTTTTTTTACAAAAGAAAAGCATTAAACCAAAAACTACAGACTTACCTGACGGCAGTAAAATGGCTATAGGCAATACATTATACGATATGTACAAAGAACGTGAGTTCAGATGATATTTTAGATATTTTGTAGAATAACATTTTACCAAGCAAGTAAAGAGAAGTTTTTAATTAATTAACAGATAATAAATGAAACACAAATAGTAGAATTTGCAGTGTGGCTACTTCCTTTGTGGAATCTACTCATATTTCTTTTTTAATTGGAACTAACTGTTTCTAAAAAATTCCACTTTGATATAATTAATGTATAATGTATGAATAGTGTACATTAAAAGCAAACTTTCATTACCAATTATTAAAAAATTTTTATTATGCCATCCTCTGTATGTATTTTTAGCCCTAAATCGTGTGCTGTTTTAAATTATAATAAATATACTTATTCAAATGAAAGATTCGTAGAAATCTCTACTTTGGTTACATAATAGTTTTTCTTGTGTATTAGTAGCATCCAAAATAATTCTTAGTGAATATTATAGGACTCTAATCTAAATTTTCTACTATTTTAAATTTGTAATTTGATTTCAATCAACAGCAATTTTCAATTATTTTTAACGCAAAAAAATATTGACAATATAAACAAACAGTGAAAATATTTACGCGCGCGACAGAGTAACAGTAGCCATTTTTAACTCATTGATTCATACCCTCGAGTAGCCCTTGAAAAATTAGGATAGGGAGATGTAAGCCGTTTCGCCAAATATTCAGCAGTTTTCACAAAACATTGACCTAAAGTTGAAAAATAGATGATTTTTAACATCCTGTATCTCTGTAAATATTTAATTTAGACCCCAAGTATGTGGTATCTACGAAATCAGCACTTCAAGGAGAATTGAAAATTACGAAAACATATAGGGTGTTCCATTTGAAAAATAATAACTTTGATACGAAACACTTTATTGGAACACCCTGTATATTATCAAATTATAGTTTAAGTTGGAGTTAAATTTGTGGTGTAGAAAGATTTTTCACAAAATTCATATTTTCCTCGATATTTGTCCGGTCCCGGACTTTTGCCGAACTCTGTATGTATCTTTTTAGAAATAATGGTACAGAGCCCTTCGTGCGCGCGCTCGACTCGCACTTGGCCGGTTTTATTCCTTTTAATTTGGCGACACATAGGGTACATTAATTTTATTTAAATTTAGAGTACCTACTTTTTTGAATCACCCTTCAGGGGATTTTTCTAATGCTAATAAGCTGGCATCAATATAGTAAAGTATGCATTTGCGAACACATTTCCAATATCCCCAATTTTTGGGCGTGCTTGTGTTTAGACGTTTATCATTCTAGTGAAACCTTGATTTTTTTATATGGGCATCAACTACTTAGAATTATTAGCCCATCCATTCATGAATGTTTTTTCATTTTTTTTCAAATATCTCTATAAAGGTTATTTGATCTAAGAGTGAGTATTATTTTAGCCGTATTTTTACTATTCAAACTCTCTTTCATATTTCCAGGTACGCGTAGCTGCCGCTTGCTTATTGCATATTTGAGGCAAACAATCAGAATATGCTGCACTGTTAATGGGGTTTTACAGGTACTGCACAGTGGTTGTCTTTGCCCTCTCAGCATATAGCATGATGTAAGTCTTGTATGACCTATTCTTAGTCTGGTAATTATGGTTTGTTCCTTCCGACTAAAATCCTGAAATGTGTTTTCTATTTCAATTGATGGTTTTATTTCTTGTTGTGTTTGCTTACTCATCCATTCCCTTTTCCAATTTTGTTGATCTTGGAATCTTACAGGTATGTCTTCAATTTCTTCACTATTAGCTGCATGTTTGGCGGCTTCGTCTACAATTTCGTTGCCTTGAATCCCCACGTGACTGGGTATCCACATAAACTTCACTGTCTTACTTTGTTTTAGGAGCCAGCTTCTGTATCTGTATCTGTAGAGTAGGGAGGGTGAGTGTATAGGCTCACAGCACTTAGGCCACATGTGACCCATTGTACATCCTCCCGAGGAGTTGTCCTCCTAGGTCATTGTCCATCCTGTCCTTCTCAGGAAGGTGGACAGGTCACTGGGAGACATCTCCTTTATATCGGCAGGTGTAGGTCAAGACTCACCGAACACACACTCTCTTATTGACGATAGCTCCGGACACTCGCATAAGACATGCCTGACAGTTTCATCTTCCTGTTCACACATCCTGCATAGAGGTGTGTCCACTAGCCCCATAGTATGGAGGTGTTTAGTTAGTTGACAGTGACCAGTCAGAAATCCTACTGTTAAACGTAGGTTTTTCCTAGTCATCGCCAAATATTTCTTCGGCGCCAGCTTCCGAGGGTCGCCCAGGGTGATCCTGGCAAAACTGCATTCTTTGATTCCATCCCATCTCTTAAGGGATTGAGCATGAGTGTAACGTTTGGCTAGTTCCGCAATTGTCGAAGTCGTTAGGCCGTAGGTGTCACTGGGTTCTAGAATTTTTAGTCCAGCGGCTTCCCTGGCTAAAGAATCAGCAATGCGATTTCCTTTACTCCTGTCGTGCCCTTTAACCCACCTCAGGATAATGTTGTTATCTGCCGAGACGTCAGCTAAATCTTGGTGGCACTCTAGTACTAGCCTCGATATAACACGTTGTCTGTTCAAGGCTAATAGGGCTTGTCTACTATCAGTGCAGATTATTATGTTTTTGCCAGAAATTCCTCTTCTGGTTAGTTCTTTTGCGGCAATTGAGATACCAGCCAGTTCTGTTTGAACCACGTTGGTATTGTTTCCCATTCCCCACCTAATCTTGAGGCTCAGTGCTCTCGAGTAAACTCCACAGCCTGAGCCTTCTTTCATTTTTGAACCATCTGTATAAATGCGTATTGCATTTGCAGCATCTGGCTCTGTGTTCTGTTTTATTTGAATTTTGTAGGGTTTGTTAAACAAAAACCTGGGTTCAATTGCATCGTTGGCTGCCTGCAGCAGAGGTAGCGCAGTGAGCGCTTCCTTCCATAGGCTCAACCTCAATTGGCCCATTCCTACTTCGGGGTTTACACCAGCCGTGCGCAATCGTACCATGGCCATTAACGCAACCTCCTTAACGTGTAGGTCCAGAGGGGTCAGACCAGTAATTAGTTCCATTGCTGCAGTTGGTGTTGTTCTCATGGCTCCTGTAATGTTCAAACAAGCCATTCGCTGTATTTGATATAATTTTTGGATGGCCGTTGCTTGTAGAACCTTCGGTCCCCATGCAATTGCTCCATACGTTAACATTGGTCTTATTATTGCAGTGTAGATCCAGGTGACCACACGGGGCGACAGACCCCATGTGCGTCCCACTGTCCTCCGACACTGCTCATATGCCACATATGCTCTTTTTGCTCTGCTGTGTAGATGAGAGTTCCATGTTAGTTTCCTGTCGAGGGTAATACCAAGGTATTTCACCTCTTCCGAAAAGTTTGGAGCCAGCTTAATGAAGCCTGAATTCTTCTGACGAAAGGATCTTTGTTGAAAGTGTTTTCAATCGCCTCCAGTTCAATAAGAGAGTCACAAAATATTAGTGTTGTTTGGATACCCAGCTGATCA
>CAJUYG010000618.1:47289-77419 GCA_910591675.1 Galerucella calmariensis
TATACTGGATGTGACTGTTGAGACCACATCTTAATTGCGTAGTTAATTAGCAGGGTTTGTCTCCTATATTTTAAAGGAGGTACCCCCGTTTCACTGCATAAAGAAAAATATGGGCTTGTTCGGAATGCTCCCAATGCAAATCTTAATGCCTTGTATTGATTCTAAAATTTGTAATTTTGATTTTCGTGCGGATGAATATTGTTTTACGTGTACATATATTGTATATATTGTATAACAATCGTAATTTACGCCCAGTAAGTCAAGTACGAATGAGATGTTTTAAGGACGAGGCGACGAAGCATCTGAATAGTGAACTTGCCGTAATAGATTTTGTGCGAACTTAAAGTTGTCGGCTCTTTGTTCGACTGTAATTCGATACGATACCGTCATAGCCCGCAATATAACTTAAAGGGGATATACGATTAGATAGCTGGCTGCATTAAAAATATTACGTCCACAATACACTAAGATATTTTATATCATACTTGAAAAATGCCGAGTTTATCATTCTTGCGTCTCATTATTTCAATACCGACAATATTTGACATTATTAGGCGCATTCTTGTATTAAATTTCATACTCATACTACCACTTCTACAAAGCAACAATGTAAATGTGCATCACAATTAATTGAAAAATAATAAACGAGATGGATACAACAGTTAATCCTAAGCTTTTTTTGCTTCGAAGGCAACGCAAGCAATTGGGGATGAAATTAAGATTGTAGCGCCGTAGCAGAGATAAATGAACTACTCCTTTGTACATCGTTGTATAACCTCGATTATCTTCTACATAACATTTCCATTGTCTTTTGTAGTTAAGACTATTGCCTTTTTTGTTTTTATTTTTCCATTATTTTCGTAGTTTTATAAGTAGTATATTATATTAATGGTATTTATTATACAAAATGTCAGCATCAGCGAGTACAAGTCTAATTTTTAATTAGATCCAGCATAAAAGGATGGTTTGTGAAGTTGTTCAAGTGAGTAGATTACGTGGGTACATTAATAATTAGCTACAAAATCACTACTGTTGTGTTCCTCAGAGCCATTCTTGGGTTAAAAAAGATGTTAACAAAGTGTTTAATTTTCATTCATTTCCCCCTAAAAAGGGCCAACGTGTTTGTTTTGAAGCGTAGAGGGGAAATGAGTTACTTCCAAGAAGAAAAGCATGACTTTTTTTTATCCTGAAAAGTAAATACCATTGGTAATTTTTTTAACTTTATATTGACAACTTAATTTTGCTGCAAACAACTCTATAACAAATTTCAATTATTAATCGCACTAATATTATTTTTAATAAAAATACATATACCTACACAAACAATCCCTAAATAATATCCTTAATAAATCCAATACATAATTCTTATAAAACTACGAATAAACCAAGAAAAAAAGGAAAAAAACTCAAAAGGCAACTTATAAATTGGAATCAAACACTGGAAATCTTATAGCAAAGGGAAGAAAGGTTATGAAATAATGTACAAAGAGATAGTTCAGTTTTTTGCCACCAGTATCGCTTATATTGAATTCCCAATGTCAACATCATTATTTCTAATCCATGGAACCCAGGTAGTTTCTATTGTATTTTTTTAAGATATTAAATTTTGATTAGATGAGAATTTTACTTGATGAAAATCCATACCAAACGATAAAATAAAACAATTTAATTTGTTTCTTAATTATATTTGAACTGAATTCACAATACATATTCGTGACGCGTTTCGCTAACACAGTAGCTTTGTCAAACGAGTGAAGGTAAAAGTCCAAGAGGAATTGGCGCATAAGTACCGAAAACTATTCCACCTCAATTTTTTATGCGATCCTCTGATGATATAAATGCATGTTGCCATGGAGCAGCCCGGTGCCATATTGCTTAAACCGAAATTATTTAAATAATTTCAAGGAATTGTTATTTTTCAACCGGAATTTTTTTTTATATTCTTTATTGAAATACCAATAAAAAAGGTTTTAGAAATTTTCACGATAAAGTTAATATTTTTAGAGACATAGCTTCTTAAAGGTTCGAAAAATCTCAAATTTGGGTTCTTTCCACCCATGAAAAATATATTAAAAGAAAAATTAAATATGAATCCTTTATACAATATTTAATAATATTGTTAATAGAAATTTAAAAAAAATCTCATTGTTTATACCTGTTTTTAATTGTTAATTTCGCGCGCTCACAAGTATGAGTCGCAAACCTTTAAGTATCGCCGTCTCTCTGACTCATGCGCTGCATCGGCCTCTCTGTGTCTTGAATCATTGAGAAACATTTTCAGTACCTTTGAACAATAGTAGACGAAAACGGAACACAGGAAGCAGATGTTTATTATAGAATAGTTAAAACTAACAAACTATACTAAGCCATGAATACCAATTTTATTAACAAAAAAGAAATATCTAAAGAAACGAAATTGAAAGTATTTAAAACAATATATCGACCAATACTTACATATATATGGATGTGAAACATGGGTGTTAACAGAACAACAAAAAAGTAAAATACAGGCGATAGAGATGAAATATTTAAGAAGAGTAAGACGTGTAACAAAAGAAGATAAAATGAATAACATAGATATAAGAAAAGGCCTGGGTAAACAATCAACCTTGGAATTTATGGAAGAAAGACAACTACAATTGTGGGGACATTTACAACGTAAGACCAGTAAAGAGAATATGAAAAGCAAAAATAAAAAAAGGGGCAGACCAAGAAAAACTTGGGATAAGGTAATAGCTGGATTACTGGATAATAAGAAGAAGAAGCTGGATAAAAGCGAAGGACTTAGCTCAAAATAGAAAAGAGTGTGAAAAATTCGTGACGAAAGAGTAGCTGCAACACCCTACACCACGAAGTGGCTGAAGGTATATAAATCGAACGATATGAATTTAGAAATATGAGTTAGTTTTATATCTTAAATATTATTTATTAGTTCTGTTGAGTTTTTAATTGAAAATTATATAGTTGTATGAATTAAAAAATTTCCATTATACCTCCACTCGTTTGAGAAAGCTACTTTATTAGCGAAACGCGTCACGAATATGTATTGAACTCAGTTCAAATATAATGAAGTAATGAAGTATATTAAATTTTGTTAAAAAAGGTTCATTTGAGGATTTATTGAGTCAAAACTCTAAACTAACTATACGGTAAGTGTTTCTTTGTTACGCTTACCGGCTCTGATGCCATAATACCTGACTTACCGGACTCAAAATGGAGTCAGGAAACTAAATCTACCAGACAGTATAATATATGGGAAAGAGGTGATGTTGAATACGTTATTGATGTTCACTTCAAAAAACTCTGTTTGCTATTTATTTTCCTTCAAATTAATAAGTTAATTACATAAACAAATTACTTGTCAGAACAATATACCAAACCACTACCCCTAATTTTATATCTTCCAATTAATTGGTACAAATAAATAAATGTTTGGAATTGATTAATACGAGTACAGTTCGCTTTTATCAAAACAAATGAACTGAAAATAGTGCACCTATTACCGTTTCCGAAGAGTAATGGATTTATTCCCATACATTTTATTCGCATATGGTCCAACATATGTGGAAGTGTGACCGATTTAACAAGTTTAATTGGTTATAAAATTTTTTGCTTTTAACTTATATATTACGGTTTGTTTATTTTAAAGGGAAACTTGGAAATAATGCTACATTTGCTTTAAAAGTGCAGTTTTTTTAATAGCATATGTGCTATCAACTTCTCCTTCAGTTATAGTTAATTATATAATATATAGTTAATATAGTTAAGTTATTAAAGTTTGAAGATTGATTATCATGGAAAAGTAAAGTTTTGCGATTACAACTAAAATGTTTTCCCACACTTTTATTTCATTAAAATGTATTTCCTACACCTGTCAAAACATATATGTTTATTTAAAAAAAATTAGTGCGAAAACGATATATTCTCTCGGAGGAAATAGTCCTATAGCTCTATTTGTAAGGACGTAAGTGATAACTGGTGATAACCAAAACCAATTACTACCAACCATAAAACATCTAGCTAAACTGGAATGGAATGAAATGTACGTGTGTATGTATTTTGGAGTGACATTCACTGAGACCTGAAAGATCTATTGTGCTCCCTTACTTCTATTTAGTTTGTAAGGAGAGTCTCAAAGACTAGTAGCTCATAAAGTCCTATTTCTTGAAGGAATTCCAGGATATCTGAAGGCTCCAGCTTAGGTAAATGTTCCACTTCTATACAGTAATCTCCCAGGTGCTGTGCGCTAGGATTCTGAAGTGCTGTGCATTTAGAAAGTATGTAGATGGAGGTTTCTGTCATACTACAAAATCTACATTCTTCTTCCTCCTCTATTTTTAGCTTTTTCGTGTGCCCATTCAGACGACAATGTCTCGATAGGATACCTGTTGAAACTCTTAGCGCAGTTTTACTTTCACTTATGCCTTCATTTGATCTCAACAGGTTGTAGTCAATCAGAAAATTCTTACTTCTACTAGATTTTTCCAATGGTCAGATCTCTTTTTCTCGGCATTACCTATTATTTCCAATCATACCTTAGAGCTGATTCCGCAAAAGTATTCAAGCCCCCAAAAGGGTATTTCAGTCCCCGTCTTTGCTAGTTCATCTGTTATTTCATTTCTTTCCATTCCAATGAATGGAATGAAAACATACAGTCAGAATAAAACGCTTGCGGAACCAAAAATGATAGAAATATAAGCTGGAGTTGTTGGTGCCGTACCCAGTTGCAATGCTAACGCATCTTCGCCCTTCGGTGAAGCAGTGAAGCTAATATTTGTATTACAGGGACAAAGGCAGGCAGCATAGAGACCAAAAATTTCTCTCAGACATCACTGAAATCCTTAGCAATGTTACAGATCAGATCTAGACTGTCCTGGGTCTGCCTACAAAGACTTGTAGCTCTGGTCAAACACAATGTGATATCGCCTAAGAGGGTTCACCGATCACTGCAGTCATATAGAAAGGAAGCACAGGTATTAAGTTGGATGAATAAATATTTTCTATTATATGTTCCTTATGGTATTCATTATTCTTTTTGTTAATTATAATTATGTTATTATGGAAAATCAAACCACAATATTATGTTTTATATATTTTTTAATATAACGTTCAAGAACAAATAAGTTTTTTGAATTCTGTTTCTATCTGATACTAAAGAAAAAATTCGACAACTAGACAATCGATAATATTTTCAAGTTTAAGTCTGCAAAAGTTTTTTTTGTCAAATTTTCAAGGCCCATTCACAGTAGATCACATTTTTGATACAATATGGAATGAAATATTTTTGTATGACATTCTCACAATATTATAGGATACTAGGAATGGGATCTAGAGAAGTACACACGCTCCAGGAACCGTTTTGTTAAGGAAAGCGCTTTTTTGCTCATTTCGGAAATACAACAAGATTGGTGTTATTTTTTTTGTGATATTACAATTTTGGTTTTAAAATATGTCTAAGGGCGACGACCCAGCAATGTAGAGGAACGCGTTTGATGCGATAATTACAGTCAAGCAGTGTCGAACATGATTATTACTTGGATGGGTGACCAAGCCAGGGCAAACCATCGTATATGGCCGCAGGTATTATACCAATGAGCACGAGGTATAATGTAGATATGCCGTCTTTCGGAGGAGACGTAAAACTTAGATCCCGAGTCCATGGATGTTGGGCTCGTTAAAGAACGCTACCACTGGTTGGAACACTAGTGCGGGTTCGCCAAAATTTCCGGTTAGGGGTAGAGTGCTCCTGGCGTCGGTGATTAGCCTCAGTCGCAGAAATAGACCGACGTTAAACAGAATATAAAAAAATATGTCTAAATCAGTTTTGTGATTTTATATATTGATTAACAACTATTTTAATGATCAGTTATAAGAAAACCTTGTGATACTATCCCGACTTTGATTTTTCGTGTTTTGCTATTGGACCCTTTCAATATTTTGGGCGCCGAACCCAAAGGAATATGATGCCCCTCTTCCCAAGCATGTTTGCAAATATGTACCTGACTTGAATAACTCTATATTCAATATACTTTTTGTGTTAGTTTTTTCGGATTTTCAATGGTCAAGATGTTTCACCTAAAAAAAGTTTTTCACATTCACATTATATCGGATATATGCAGTTTTTTAATATTGTTCTCCATTCTTCATATTGGATTGATTGCTGATATAATTCACAAAAAGAATGAGGAATAAATAGCCTCATACATATTTTGCTAGTCCAAAAAAGATCTTGGAAAAAAATATACGAGGCTAGGTATTTTCAAACGCTACTTCTGTTGAAATATTTCCCAAATCTACTATAATTCTCGAAATATAGCCGACGACAATCCTTAGTTTTCCACTTCGTACAGTTATAGATAGAAACAAGTTATGCCTGTGTAAAATGGAGAATTTTTTTATAAAACATCAACTATTTTCTCAATTACATTGAAACGGCTTACGTGTCCCCTACCAACAACGATTTTTTTGTGGCGAAAAAATGACACCCTAATATCAAAATATGTAGTGGTTTGTAGTCTCGTTGCAATAAGCTTAAAGTCTTATGCCTCATCCTAATTTTCCCTGTCCCCTTCTAGCAATACGCCACCCTTCTGTTTTCCATCTATTTTGATTTTGATTTGATAAAATATATTATATAGATCGAATCATGTATTGGTCCATGCTTCGGATATATTCATTTCACTAATGGAT
Source organism: Galerucella calmariensis (assembly GCA_910591675.1). Classification (NCBI taxonomy): domain Eukaryota; kingdom Metazoa; phylum Arthropoda; class Insecta; order Coleoptera; family Chrysomelidae; genus Galerucella; species Galerucella calmariensis. The sequence goes on from CAJUYG010000618.1 coordinate 53,980, forward strand.
GCGATAAAACTGTTGTAGATGTATATAAATTATTTTTATTGTCATGTCCGTAATAGTCAGATAGGCATTTAATTTGATGGGGATATGTTAAGAATGCTTCAGGAAATATTAAAAATTTGTTTTAGCGCATAACAAAATTGAGATATAGAATGCCTAAAGAATTAAAGTGTGTGGCATCTGATGTCATATTGGAAAACAGTGTAGTTTGTACGAAGTTAGATGCAACAACTCATAAACTTAACAAGGTGACCAAAAAACATCGGTAGATAGGCTCTTCTTACTGTGGTAAAAAATTAGATGTAATTAAGAAACAAAAAAGGTAATAAAAAGATGTCGATAACTAATCCTTACTTTATTATCAATGTTTTTAGAAACATTGGCAGTGATAGCATACTCAGCCAAGTGACTAGTGTATTATTTCTTTTCATTTTTGTGGATTATAATGCCAGGACGTGAAATTTCTCAATTTATTCGAGCAAGAATTACTGCTTTACATGATGCACGACACTCTAATCATGAAATATCGGAAATCTTGGGCATTCCTAGATCATCTGTTGTGCGAATAGTACACAGATATCAAGAATTTGATACAGTGGAAAACAGACCACGTAGTGGACGTCCTCGAGTGTCTAGCGAAAGGGAGGATCGTTATTTGGTGCAATATGCCCGCAGACACCGCTCAGCTTCAGCTTCGGAGTCATTTTCAGGGTACCTTTCGCCGTGTTATATCGACACCTACAATTCGAAGACGACTCCATAATGCAAATTTACGTGCTAGAAGACCATTAAGGGTCCCCACTCTACTTCCACGACATCGTGCAGCACGTCTTCAGTGAGCGCGAGAGCACAGGGGTTGGCTTTTGCAACAGTGGAGGTGGGTGTTATTTACAGACGAAACCAGAATTGGACTGGTGAGTGATGACAATCGGCAAAGAGTAGGGAGAGAACCAGGTCGTCAACAGCGACTTAATTTCGTCCGCGAAGTTGCTCCCTACCAAGGGGGTACCGTAATGTTTTGGGGGGGAATAATGTTTAACCGCCGTACCGCATTAATTCGAATTCCACAGAATATGACCAGCCAAATTTACGTCGATCAAGTTATTACACCCATTATCTATCCCATACGAAACGAATTAGGCGAAAATTTTGTGTTTATGGACGACAACGCACGACCACATCGCGCAAGAAGGGTTCAGGATTCACTTGAAGCAGGACATATCAATAGATTAAATTGGCCAGCCAACTCGCCTGATATGAACCCTATTGAGAACATGTTGGATTACATTGCTAGAGCCATTCACAATCGAATCAACCCACCCCAGACTGCAGATGAGTTAGTCATAGCGGCGGTAGAGGAATGGAACAATATTCCACAAGACACTATCAACCGCTTGATTATTTCAATGCACAGACGTGTCAATATGTTACTGCAACGTCGAGGAGGACATACCGACTATTAGTCAGTATACAACATGTTTCATTACTTTTTTTGATTCAATACATTTTGTCAACAAATTCACACATTAGTTTGTTTTTAATTTTCTAAGTATCCCAGTTTGTGGAAAATACTCCTTTCACAAAAAATAAATTCAGAAAACAATATACTATTTTAAATTTATTTTGTTTTTCTATCAAAATATTTCTTAAACAAAAAACTATGTGGGGGTCCAAGACTTTTGACGTTGTGAGCATTTATTTGTTAATGAATTCTAAGTTGAGAACATAGCTTTATCCTTATCCTTATGTATGTATATTGGAGTGACATTCACTGAAACCTAAAATATCTATTTTGCCCTCTACTTTTACTTAAATAGAGATATGTCTTACCACTTCCTGTGCGGTTGCGCCGCTTTCGCTTTCTAAATCCATTTATCGGAATGGATCAGTCCCCATCCTCAGCTTATCATTCCACTTATCATTCCACTTATCATTCCGGTCTCCTATTATCTCTTTTCATCTTGTAACTCCAGTCCACCTCAAGTCCTCCTTTTCCTCTGCTGATGATTTTGAGGGCACCAGTACCAGAGTTTTGTAGTATAAACAAAGAACATAGTATTTGTCATTTCCAAAGGACTTCCTTTTGATGCCTAAGGCTTATACCAAAAATACGTAGATTTACGGTCTTCAAATTGCAAAATCGGCAAGTCTTCATAGGTTATAGCAATGGTAAATTTGTAACACAAGTTGTGGGCATTCATAATATAGGAGCTGTTCCAAATAAAATTACAGCATTCTTATAATTTCATAATCATCAGGAAAGCAGCTTGGAGGTTGGAACTCCTCTGCTTTCACGGAATCGTACATTGAAAATTCAGTTTCAATTAAAATGAGGATAACGAGACAACCCAAGTAACACATTTCATTTGCCAAGCAAATAATGCTAGATCGAAGCAAATAATCCAGAAAAAATGCTAAAGTTTGGCATATTCTTAGGATTATTTCATAGAATTATCTCAGCATTCCTTCAAAGACGTCCAATCTCTTTCGAGACCAAATATTGCAGCCAAGTAGCAATGATTGCTAATAAGTCATTAAAAGTAGCCAAAGAATAGAAATATTGGCTTTAAAAAATGCCAAAAAATAAATGGCGAAATTGGAATTTTGTATGGTCATAAAATGCCATTAAGTGCTTCAATGAGTGCCATTTAAAAGCAATGATACGAAGTTTGGTATTGGAATTAATTTGGATTTTAAATGGAAATTAATTCCAAAAAATGTCTCAATGTATTGCTAACCTCAATGCGATTGTAAATCTTAATTCCAGTTAAAAGGTTTCATAATATTTCAGAAATCATTATAGAACATGGAGAAAAAGATTGGATTAAAAATAAATGGAAAATCACAAAACTACGGAAATTTGGACGAACAGGTGCGTATTACAGGCGTGTACATGAAAGTAGTAACGCAGCTAAAAGTTACAACGAAATAACTATAGACACAGAAGATCACCTTCCTGGTTCTTGGACCACGTCTCTTTATTGGCCTTGTCGTGGGACTCTTTCTTTACAGGCTAATACCACTACGTCTTGGTGGAAAATTTGTTGTTGCTGTTGTTCCTATCCCATGCCTCAGGAACAACACACAAAATTTTATCTCCACTTTCTAAGGTCTCAATAAATTTAAAGGTGTTCATTTTTTATAGTATAAGTATAGAATATGCAAATAATCTGGTTCGGGATATTATTTGATTTCAAACTGGGATACAAATTTCAGAAAATCTGGAAAAGATGAATCAATTTAATCCATCAAATATAATATTATCAATCAATCCAACTAAAAATACTATAAAAACATCAATTTCAATTGGATGTATATAGTTCATTGATAACAGTTGTATATAGTTCATTGAAACACCCCATACCCTGATAAGAAAAGCATTTGCTTCTCAACTTGCCAAATATCCAGATTATTGCCTCGCATATATAGACGCATCAAAAACCATGGACGGCGTAGGTGCAGCAGTAAACATACAAAACAACACACTACAATTTAAGCTACCTGAAGCAAGCAGCGTATACACTGGAGAACTATACGCCATTTGGCAAGCTCTCATCCATATAAAAATAAAAAATATTCCAAGATCCCTCATAATAACAGACTCGCTTAGCTCAATCCACACTATAAATCAACTTTATCCCACACATCCAGTAGCACTCCAAATTAAAGCCGAACTGTCACACATTGAAAAAACAAATTGCATCGTGAAAATACTTTGGATTCCTTCCCATATCGGGATAAAAGGAAATGAGGAGGTCGATCGTAATGCGCGAGAAGCAATAACTAGTGAAACCGCGAGTGAAGTGCAAACGGTAGTGAACGTCGACATAAAACCGCTACTTAAAGAAAAAGTGCAACAATTGTGGCAAAATGAGTGGCAAATATCCCAATCTAAACTACGCGATGTGAAACTGGAAGTGAAACCTTGGTCACAATTAATAAACAATAGATCCCTACAAGTTATCTTAACTAGGCTACGGATAGGACACACTAGACTTACCCATAGTTATATATTTAGTAAAAGTGAACCCCCTCAGTGCGAAATATGCAACATTCAGATAACTGTAAAACATTTACTAATCGAATGCCCAAAGTTTGAACAATCAATACAAGACAATAACATAAACGACACACTATAACTTATGCTTGGTGAAAAATCTAATCACGAAAATCTTTTTAAATATATCAAAGAAATCAACATACTTACAAAATTATAAGAAATTTTTGTGTATATTTATATATGTATATATTTATGTCGCTAATTACCCCAGAGGTAGATGCGACTTTTTTGTAAATAAAAAAAAAAAAGTTCATTGATAAAAATTGAATATGGCAACACCGTAATTTATAATAAAATAATTTAATTTATAAAGTATATTTTGCTCACAGTTATCACTGGCCCCTCTGTTTTCAGGAAGTATTTCATTCACATTTTACAGAAAATTAAGGTTTGCAGAGATTTCTAACGGTTCACAATGATATTTTCCAGTTTCAAAATCAATAATAATTGTCATAATATATTGAAGGAACGATCTCTGCCATAACACTTGACGATGTTTGTTTTTGAGAACACCTACATAACTGTTGGCATAAATTTCCAATATAAATCTAATATTTATCCAAAACAAAACTTCATTACATTCTCACGAGAAATGTTCAACTGCGCATGATCATTCAAAGCATTTAAAGCCATTTCTGGACTAAACGACTGCTTCTTTATATCGTTTTGAGCCAATGTTGGCAATGAAATCTAATAAAATGCTCTTTTGGTGCCAATGTATGGCTATTCAGGCCTACAGGTTGAATTGCTAATAAGCTATCAAATCTACTTTAAGGCCAAACCGCGCGCTTCCTTTAGGCAGCGATTACGTGATGAATGCTATATGCAAAAGCTTTAGTGGACGGTTTCAATTGCCTATTAGCTTCCAGAGTGACACAAAAGTCGATTTTAAATCTACTTCGATGCTTGTTGTGTTACTTGGGAACTATTTCATAGTAATGAGGTCTCACCGACAAGTTCAAATACTGGTGCTATAGATGGTGAATCTCTCATCGATGGAATAGAAATTTCAAATAATAGCAATTGCCAAATTTATAAATAGTTAGTATTATTATAAATATTGTTATTGTAAGCAGGCAATATGCAAAAGCAATGTTTCGGCGGGCACGGCTCGTTGTTTTTTCATCAAAAGATTCCGATTTGATATTTGGCCCCCCTAATAAAAAAGTCTGCTCACGCCTATGACTAGGATAATAGGCTTACATGAAACAGTATCGATGGAGTACACGAGAATTGAATTCATAAATGATTGTGAAACATTAGCAGTGGCTATTCTACCAGCTTGTATAGAACGGATATGTAAATTGCGGCTAGTTTTCCACGTTGGAAAAGCCTGCCTGAAAAACCGTACACGCGTAAAGGCAGGTATTGTTTAGATCTTCACTATATAAGAGTGGTGTAACAGTGATTAGCAGCGTCGGAAATCCCATGGAAGACACATTATTTCCGTATATGTTTTGTGCCTCTAGGAAGAACGATACGATAGTGGCATATAATGAGCAGGTCGGAAAACCCTCGGTGGAAGAAACAGAGACATTGCTTGGCCCTCAACTGTTACTCAACTTTTACTGCTTGTTCATCTATTTTAATTTAACTGAGTGAATTTACAATTTTTAATTTCATCTCCTGATATTCCAGAAGTGAGCAACCTACTATCCCAGCATGCTACGTTAATTCCTCTCCTCATCTGTATTTTCTATCTTCCTTAATTAGTGAAAAATTCTGTATATCACATTATAATACAAATTCCCTAGGGTAGGCAATAATTGATAATATTTCATTGAGTTAACCTTTTGTTTTATCAACTTAATTAATTCACAGTCTTCGAAAACCATTTAACGACCAACTCGTTTGTTTATTCTTACTTGTTTTTGGCATTTTCGGGTAACCCTAAAAATATCAAACAATCTGAATAAATAAACCAGTTGTTAGTGAGCAAGCAACAATCTGTTTTATCCGAATTGTTTCCAAGAAACGACTACAGGTCTGGTAATAGCTTCATTTTTAAAATGAACTCTCAGCCTCCAGCCCCTCCGTTTTTTGAGTAAACTCAAGGAAGGAATAACAGAGAGACGCACCATGTTTACACAAGTAACGACGTGGTGTATGGTCTTTGAATGTCAACAAACGTAATCGAGTGTCTTTTGTTTTAAGGCTCCTTTGATCCCACAGCAATAACTTTTGTATAAACTTTTTATTTATCTTTTTGTACCCTACTCTTGTAGCAAACACGGACAATTTTTCTTTTCGAAATTTATATATCACAGTACTTTTATGGAAATAATACTGTTTTGATAAAAATGCATCTTAAGTTGAGGTATCTTTGACTGATAAAATATGAATAAGCTGGAATATCCACATAAAATGAGATATATAAGATATAAAAAGATACAACTATTTGTGACGCTTATTACCCATAACCGGAGGATATAGCTTCAAAACAAAAACCGGAGAACGCCAAGGAGACACAATATCAACAATTTTATTCAACTTCACACTAGAAAACGCGTTAAGAGAGAGCAATAATCACACAAAAAGAACTATACAGGGTGATTAATTAAGAATGTCCAATCCCTGAACTGATTCTAGACCTCAAAATATGATGATTCTGCTCAACATGCCTTATGCAAATATTGCTAGTTTCCGAGATACGGGGTGTTCAAAGTTTAAATTTAAATTTTGATTTTCGCAATAATTTTTTATGTTTTCACAATTTCTCTGAAAATTGGCAATTTTACGTTTTTTGGCATGAGGAATCATAATTTGTTCTCTAATTTAACATTGCTAATAGAGGGCGCTAGTTACACTTGTTTGAGTTAATTAAATCAAAGTAAACTTTTTTTGGTCTAAACTTACAATTAAAATAATAAAAAAATATTAAAACCGTTAAATTCTACAAAAAAAAGTTATTCATATTTGATTCGTGTAACTCAATCGGTTATCGAGTTATTTGCTTCTAAAAAGTTCAATAAATTTTAATTTTTTCATAAAAAATTTTATTATTCCTTAAATTATATGTAACAATAACAAATTTGTGAACAAAAATAAAAAACTTCAAAGCGAATGCTCGAAGAGAAATTGTGAAAACATAAAAAATTATTGCGAAAATCAAAATTTAAATTTAAACTTTGAACACCCCACCCCGTATCTCGGAAACTAGCAATATTTGCATAAGGCATGTTGAGCAGAAACATCATATTTTGAGGTCTAGATTCTACAGTTCAGAGATTGGACATTCTTAATGAATCACCCTGTATATAGTCAGCCTACGCTGACGTCTAGGAAGGTCTAGAAACGAACTAAGAGAAGTTTTAAAACGTCTGGATAATAGTTTGAGAAAAAAGGGTCTGACTATCCGAAGTAGGTATTTTAGACAACAAATAGTACAATATTGAAAATACAAACGAAATGAGATACCTAGGAATTAATATCAATAACAGAAAAGAGGAGTGAGTGGGAACGCTACCGAAACGTCGTGATAAAAAAAATAAAAGCATAATATTGTGGTTTAATTCCAAAAAAAATTGGAGAAAAAAAATAAGTAATGCCACAAGGAACATACAGGAGATAGATATAAGAATAACAAAAGGAGCGTAGGAGCACTATTGAAGGCATTTAAATCAAAACCGACAGCCGACAGTCTTGAATGGAGCAGAGCTGTGTATCATGAATAAGAAAGAAAAAAATTAATCGATGTATGGGAGAGAAAAATACTCAGAAGAATATATGAGAGAAGAAAAGTAGAAGATATCTGGATCAGAAAAACAAATCATGGAATTGTATGAAAGTAAGGTCGCAATGTATAAAATGCTTACCGAATATGAAGATACTTGCAAATAACAGAGCAACAAAAGGAGTATTTAGAAGAGGAACTAGTTGTAAAAGAAAGAGGAGAAGACCAAAAAAGAAGTGGACATACGCAGAAGTGAGAGGCGACAAACAATAAAAGCAAATGTAGGTGAATAGCCAACGGAGCCTTTTAATTTTAAACAATGCACTCACCTCTATGCAGTGATAATCATAAAATTTCCATGAAAACTCAGCATCTAGGGGTTCAGGGTTCAATACATAAAACATTTTTCGAGGACCAAAATAAATTTATTTTGAATAAAAATTTTTCCTATGTATATGTTATGGACGAAGTGATAAATTGGGCAGTATACATAGTGCTCGGTCATTATGAAAAATGCGCAATATGAGAGTGCAATTTGATAATAATTATTCAAATAATCAAATTGACCGGGCATTATACATATTGTCCATCACCTTTTGGGCAGAGTAATACAAACATATTTAATTACTATTTTTTCATTGTTATTGTCATTGAACTTAAAATAAAATGAATATTAAACCACTTGAATAATCAGACTCATTATTTGGATTAATTACCAAGGACTTCTTCCTTAAAAATCCACTAGTTTTTGCATTTAAAACTTAAGGAAAGTCATATTAAAAATATAACATAAAATGTAATTAAATTTAAAACAAAAATTGTCACAAGCTTCCTGAACAATGTTATTAGCAAACTCTCTGCCATTATCGCTTTGAAGTATGCTTGGTGCACCGAATATTGTAAAAATATCAAGTAGTACATAATATATGCTACTTATTCAGCAGTTTTGGTCTTGAGCGGACGGAGTTGCACAAATTTTGTGAGATGATCTTGGTATACAAGTATAAATTTATACTGATTATCTCCTTGTGACTGCATGTCAATAAGGTCTACTTGACATCTTGCATTCATTTCGCCGCTAAGAATAGGTATAACAACTAATCCTTTTTTTGGAACACTGCGTTTCTTTTCACAGCTCTCACAAAGGTTTAAATAAATGGCAATCATTTCCCTCGTAATATTTTTATACCTTAAATTTAGCTCCTTCTCCATCCGGTTTCTACCACCATGCCCTACACTCAGATGGGTATCATGCAAAATCTGAAATATCTCGTTGTTTTATACGTAGTGCCTAATCATATTGTCTTTGACTGGAACAATCAATTTCCCTGTTTCTCCAACAGCCATGACGTCAAATCTTCGCAAACGCTGATTATCTTCAGGTTTTTTATGCGACTTCTTTGATTTTGCAGATTTAACTTTTTCTATCATCTCATTATAGCTTTCGTTGGTGAAAAACTGAGTATTTTGTCCTTTAAGTGACATTAATTCACTCAATATTTCGTCAAATTGACGATTCTGATTGGTTAAAGCGTGTCACGTCATGCGTACTTCCCTCCCCGTCCTCGCACAAGCGTTAAATATAGCTTTGTTATCAAATTGCCCAATTGTCATGTAGCAATATAATAATGACCGTGCAATGTGATAAATAATAAAGTTAAGATAGTAATTAATCACTTAGCCCGATAAAGCTAGACATTATTCATAATGCTCGTGCATTATAAATAATACCCGCATTAATCACCTGGTCCATAAGATATATATATAACTCAATTATTAATATGAAAAGTTGTGCAAAAAAAATTGATCATTAATTTAAAAAATGTAGTTTATCCGGAAATATGATGGTCTACTGCAAGCGCCATACGTGGTGGCGAGTCCGCCTCCTGCGCACAAACTCATTTTTAATGTTACCTCCCACTACAGTTCTTGCAAGACATATATAAATGCCCTGTACAGAGGCGTATAGTTAATTGTCCTCCAATTCTGTTGGCGTTTGGCCTTGACTGAATAATTTGTGTTGTTTCTGAAAAAATGTCATCGCCTAACAAAATAGTATATTAAAGTATAAGTGGATATTAAAGTCTTTAAAACACGCGCGATTTTTCGAGCACGACGGAGAATCCGGAGTGCTCGAAATAGAGCAAGTGTTTTAAAGACCAGTTATCCACGAATACTTTACGCTATTTTTTTTATTGGTGCACTTTGAAATTATAAATACTGGTCTATAACTACTACAACAACAAGAAGTGTAAATAAGGACTAAATGTCAAATGGTTGAATTCGTGATGTATACCTTGCGTTGTCATGGAAATGAGAAAAACATAAACTAATTTGTATTTTGATGGAAGTTCAACCTCATTGAGTTCTGTGAATGTCAATAGTATTAATTTAAATACCATTTCCTAATATTTGAAAAATCGAAATATTAATATTTCAAACAATACCAACGGCCCTTTCCATTTCAATTTATAAATTTAACATTGTTAAATATTGTTCGAATTAAAGTATTGACGTTACAAACTACTCCTGTCAGATCAATAATAAAAAAATTGACATTTAGACATGATTTAGACCATAGATTTAGACTTCGTTTCTCGAGTTGTTGATGTTGCCACGGTAACTTTAAAACACGCGCGTGTTGATAAAGTTCGATTTAAACACGCTGAGGCGTGCTTTAAATAGGTAAAATGGTTCACCAATAAAAAAACCAGTTATCAACAGCCATACAGGTGGAATAATTTTTGAAGTGGGCTACTGTCAAAAACAATGTGCCCAGAAGAATGTAACAAGTTGGAAGATGTGAGGAAACTAACGGAGCACGAGTTTGATCGAATCACTTCTGAGAAATAGCAAAAGCGTTGCCGACATGTAGTAGATATAGAGCGGAAATATTGGGAAAATGAAACATTCACAGATGTTCAAACAGAGGTAAATCCTGTGATTATAAATATGAATGACGATAGCAGCACAAGCACAAACAGATGAAGAAAATTTGTATTCAGATAGTGACTGATTAGAATTTATTTTTAAATAAGTGTATCATTATATAACATTTTAATAAACTGTACTACTACCTATAATACTGAATAAAATATGAAAAGAAATTACAGAGAAATCCTGTTCCATTTGAAACCCTAATTAAAACTAATTATAGGTACGACACTGACCGGCAAGGGGTTTATCGTAATCTTATAGTAATTTAGTTGGGATTCCTGCGCGATCGCTCGCCATCACGTTTGGCGCTTGCTGTACCTACGAATGTTTATTTTCTCTCTATTTTATAATATTGATGTAGTAAATTTAATTCATGTACCTACATTTACTCTTTCAAAGAAACAAAGGCTAAAAGGTCATGCAAAATTTACATATTCACACAACTCAATAGAGTGGAAATTAACACTTGCTTATCGAGTACATCCTCTATAAAAACGCTCTTTTTATTCCTTTATTTTTATGGACTTAACCGTTGAACACGTGAGACGTTGCAAATCTTTGAAATCCACATATGCGTTTATGGCATTTACATACATATTAAATACGTGACTGGGATAAAGCTTCACTTGAAATTAGGTGCAGAAGCAGAATAAACGAAACGGATATTTTGGGTGTTGGGAATTTGGTTCCCGACAGGTAGTAGATTAGATATTAATTTAAGATGTCTATTAATAATACCGTTGAGTGATAAATACTTATCACTCAATGATAATACGTAATTTGATTCCCAGCTCCAAAAAGGTCTTTGGTAATTTGGTTCCCGGGCAGCATTTAGGCAAAACGTACCACATATTAACCATTGCTCTAAAATCTGCCGTGCTGATTGGTCCGCGACTAAACGCGGTACGTTTTGTCTAGATAGGGTCGAAAGCAGGTACGGATTGCCCTCGGATTAGAAATATTAGAATCTATTTACGCATTTCATGCCTTTCATTGTGTGAGCTGATTAGCGCAGTTGGTAGGGTATTGGGCTTGTAACTCAGAGGTCGTAGGTTCGAAACCGGTTTGGTGCTTGGTTTTTTTGTTTTTTTTCAAGTTTTTTATTTCTTATTTACTGATATTTCTATACATAGTTACACTTTGATCAACCGGGTTGGTCCTTGGTTTTTTTTTTTAAGTTTTTTATTTCTTATTTACTGATATTTCTATACATAGTTACACTTTGATCAACCGGGTTGGTCCTTGGTTTTTTTGTTTTTTTTTTAAGTTTTTTATTTTTTATTTACTAATATTTCTATACATAGTTACACTTTGATCAACCGGGTTGGTCCTTGGTTTTTTTGGTTTTTTTTTTCGGTTTTTTATTTCTGATATTTACATATTTATTTCAATATTGGGTTAGGTGCTGTGAAGGCAATCCGTACCTGCTTTCGACCCTATCTAGACAAAACGTACCGCGTTTAGTCGCGGACCATTCAGCACGGCAGATTTTAGAGGCGGACCAATCAGCACGGCAGATTTTAGAGCAATGGTTAATATGTGGTACGTTTTGCCTAAATGCTCCCGGGCATTACTGTATAATATTCAATACCGTCATCCGGGGTGAATTCGAACACTAGTTGTGAATTCGAACTTTTTATTTAAAAGTCTGTAATACAGATGTGGCTACTTTTAAATAGTATTACCAAAGAATACACAAGCTGGTGTATTCTTTGGTATTACAGACGAACATCACGTTTAGTGTTGTCAAAGTTTTTGTTTAATTCAAATTGGAAAGAAAATCAAAGTTTCATGTCAAAGGTAATAGTATAATAATATCATACTGCCTTACAGAGTCTTTGAAAATCAAAAAACAAAGACAGTTCACTACGAAGCAACAACTACTTCTCTAGCTATATGCCACGAAGGATATTGAATTGACACTTCAAAAATATGTTATTTAGGAGATGAATGGTCTATTGGAGCCTCTACGTCGGAATCGATTTTGTTTTTGTTTTTAGGCCAAAAAATGGTTGCCATTTAGCATGGAGAGTTTAAAAAAACAAAAATCCTCTTGTAAATGGTGGTACATATAACCGTCGATTGATAAGTTTGTCAATCAACGATATAACCTTACTGATCCTCGAGAAGTTCACGCCCTATTGAATACTTGATGGAAAAAAGGCGAAGCTTCGAAATTCGGAGAAATTAATTGTTTTGAAAGAACATTCCTTGGCCCGTTGTGTGAAAAGTATTGATTTTTAAAGTACTGAGATGAGCATTGAATTTTTAACTGCTGTTTTTCCCATTGATTTCTTTTTTTTACGATGATACGTTTAAAACGAAATGTGACAATTTTAAATTTACCATTTAGCTTCATTGTCCTTAAACTGCCTGTTTTAACCTAAAATATTTCAAATTGAATTTGTGACATTTATTCATAGCTTTTAAATGAGTCGCTAAAAATATGGATATCATTACCGAAAAAAAAGTTACAAACAAAAAATTACCTTTTTTTTCGCTAAACTCTCAACTAGCTGACAAATGACCAATTAATGTCAAATGTTTAATCCCGACACTTGACAGCTGTCAACTAATTGTCAAATTAAAAATGGAAATTTGCTAAAGAATGGCTTATTCTTCTGTATTTTATGACGGTTATTTGAAATTTGATGCACAATTTCTAATTTTGCTACTTGTGAAACCAAAATGTTGATTGACGTTGAGCGCCAATGAAACAAATAATGAGATTGAATGTCGTTGATGAAAAAATGATGGTAATTATTGCAGGTTCTTGCCTAACTAACCAATTAAATTTGGAGGTAAACTAAGCCAGTTCGCAGGGCTTTGTTACCTTATTAATCTTAAGAAAAACAAATTTTGGCATAACTAGAAAAACAGAGAAAGCTATTTTATTTTTTTCCTAAAAGAAAATTAGCAAGAAAATCAAATCTAAAGGTCAGCTAACTCTTAATCTGTTGAAAAAAGAACTTAAAGTTTCTGTATAATAAATAAAACTAACAGAGTAAAAAAAATGTATATAATTACGGTTTTTAAGTTTACATGAAAAAAGGGTTAGTAAGTAGCAAATAAAAAAAATACTTATCAAAAGTACAATTGTTTGAAGATGAAGATGACGTTGATAATAAAGATTATGTTGATGATGAAGTTGGTGTCCTGTGGAACAAACACGAAAAGGTGATTACATACAAGGCAAAAATGGCTATAATCGTGTGCAGAAATCTGGCAGGAAGAAACTGGGGCTGTAACCCAAAAATCCTAAGCTGGATGTACACTGCCATAGTGAGACCAATCATCACTTATGGAGCCATTGCGTGGAGTAGTAGAACCAGCCCATTGACGACGAGAGGAAACCTCTCCAAAATTCGAAGACTAGCCTGTATATACATTACAGGAGCAATGGGAACATGCCCAACAGCAGCCATGGAAGTGATTCTCAACCTCACCCCTTTACATATGGTGGTGAAAAGTGTTGCGGAGAGAACAAGATACAGACTAAGTAGAGAGGGAATCATTAAAAAAAAAACACCTCCTCACTTCTTAGAAATCAGACAACCTGGGACATGCCACAAGACGGTATGATGAAAAAGTATAACTTTTCAAAGAAATTCGTTACGGAAATGAGCAACAAGGAGGATTGGATCCAAATACCATTACCAGACTTGAAAAGAATGCCATTCAATGGTACACAGACGGCTCAAAAGCAATAGAAGGAAGGGGCCAGGAACCAAACACTCTGAAAGCTTGGGAAAAGCCCCAAGTATCTTTCAAGCGGAAATCCACGCCATAAGAAAGTGCGCCCAGTTCAATATTGATAAAGGATACAGAAGACAAAGGATTATCATAATGTCGGATAGTCAAGCAGCCATTAAGGCACTGAACTCTTGTGTAATCAGTTCCAAAATGGTGTGGGAATGCCTGGACAAACTCAATGAACTAGGCGAGAACAACATAGTCACCTTACTATGGATTCCAGGACACACTGGAATAGAAGGAAATGAAATAGCAGATGAACTAGCAAAGAGGGGGACTGAAATACCTTTCTGGGGGCCTGAAATACCTTTCTGGGGGCCTGAACCCTTTTGCGGAATCAGCCCCAATGTAATATTGGAAGAAATAAGTAAAGCCGAGAAAAAGAGAATATCTGACCATTGGAAAGATCTAGTAGGGCTTATACAATCAAAGACTCTTCTGGGTGACTACAACCTGTTGAGATCAAAAGAATGCATAAGTCAAAGTGAAACTGCGCTAAGAGTGTTAACAGGGATCCTAACGGTACATTGTCGCCTGAATGGGCACCTGAAAAAGCTCAAAATAGTGGAGGAAGAAGAATGCAGATTTTGTGGAATGGAAGAAGAAACTTCCATCCACATACTTTCCAACTGCACAGCACTTCAGAATCCTAGAGCACAGCACCTGGGAGATTACTGGATAGAAGAGGAACATTTGCCTAAGTTGAAGCCTGCAGACATCCTAAAATTCCTCCGGGAAATAGGACTAAAGGAACTACTAATTTCTGAGACTCTCCTCAGAAACTGAGTAGAAGTAAGGGGGCACAATAGATCTTTTAGGTCTCAGTGAATGCCACCCCAAAAAACACACATACATACATGAAGTTGGTGTTGATGATGAAGATGCCGATGTAGGTACTACGGATTGTCTACAGGAACCGGTATTTAGGAAGCTTCCTGTTAATCAGGAACTGTTTGTCCCACAGGTACTTGTCTGTCACTCAGGAACTTGTGACCCAGAAACTTGTCTGTCACACAGGAACTTGTGACCCAGAAACAGTCAGACTTTCCAGGAACTGTTATTCCCAGGAACTTGTATAGGAACTCCAAAAACTGTGCTCCATGAAACTGTGCTACAAAAATATACCGATACTTATATAAAAAAAATGTTACAAAAAAAATTGAAGCATAAGGATATCTGTCCAGCTCAATAAATACAATTCAGTAATTTAACTTAAGGATTCACCCTGGACAAATATCTGATTTATAGAAAAAAAAAATACGAAGCAATCAAATATAAATAGAAATATCTAAAGTTAAATTTGCTGAATATAAGAGAAAAAGTATAACCATGTTGCTTCCAGAAATGGGTAGCCATGAAATGCAAAGATAAATCTAAAAGCTGAAAGGCTGAACGCAAAGTTCACGTTCCACTTGACAACTGCGAACTAGCTGCGAAATTACGAAAAAAAATCAATTGGCTGGAATATTTGCATGTTCTTATGTATTTAATGTTCGTAAATTAAAATATGATGTGAAGTTTTTGGATTGCAAAAATTTGGAATCTGTCAAAATTTAAAATTTACACAGTTGGTTTTTTATTTCTCCGATGATTGACTCGTAATCAGCGGCTCAAAAAACCATAACCTATCAATTTTGGTGAAAAAGTATTAACTACTTTGAAAATGGTAAAATGCCAATAACCCAAAATTATTGCTTCTGGCTTGAACAAAATTTAAGATCCTTTTGGTTTATAATTAAAACAAGATATGTATTGAAAAAACGCTTTTTATTAAACAAAATTTAGGATGATTGTTTTGATTTAGTTTGTAATAAAAAGAATTATAAAATTAAACTTTCAACATAATTATAATTATGTATAACCTTCGGACTTTTCTGTTAGTATACTGAGGAACACAACAACGAACAAATTCCATCTTCTAATTTTAGTAAAAACACAAGTGCAAAATAACACAACTGAATACAAACAAACACGTGATTACAAACACAAACAACGCCAGAGAATGACTGACAAATTGACAAAGAACTCAGAGGAAATCTTACCATTTCATTTGTGCTATCAACCATCAGCGTAAAGTTTTAGTTACTTAAGAAAACGTCGCTATCTTTGGTAAATACAGAAGTAACTGGGTATTTTGTATATACTACTACATTCGTCTGTCTGTTTATCACCAGGATGTATTTCATGAACCATCATAGTTGGAGAGTTGATAATGAATTTTATTTCATGAACCATGATAGTTAGAGAGTTGAAATTTACATAGATATTGTATTACTGTTGCCGCTATAATAACAGATACTAAAAACAAAAGAAAATAAATATTTAAGGGGGCTCCTCCATACAACAAATGATTTTTTTGCGCGTTTTTCGAATGCTCATTGCAATTTTTCAATTAATTCATTTTCATTCAATTGATTGTTTTGCTTTTCTGCATAGTTCATTACCTATTCTCTATCATTAGTATTGTTATCACAGGATTCACTATCATTTAATTGCAAATATGGTACAATATTATCCGTATTTTGTCTTTCAAACGATAGTTGACTCCTACCTATCTATAGCCAAGGTAGGCGATAGAGGCGAAAAACAGTTGCATGCAAGAAACACTTTAGCAGTCCAAGACTAGGTATTAGATGCAGCGCAGCCCTTGGTCTGCTAAACAATACTCTCCGCCCTATTTTTGGTGTTCATATATGATTTGTTTTCCGACAAAGTAGGCAAAATAGTATATTATTAAACGAGCAATTTATGATAGCCATAATTCACGATGGGTGACGTTTGCGTCACGAGCCGCAGGCGAGGGGCGCAAGTCATTCAAGTGAATTATGGCCATAAATTGCGAGTAGAATACTATACTTTGTCCACGACACTTAATTTATTTATTAATAAATAAAAGTCAGTAGCGATTTGGCATATTACTAACCTCAAAATGTTGTGGCAGCTACTTCAAATAATTTGACATATATAGAGATGGGCGATACTGTAGAAAGTATCAATACAACGTACCGTTATAAATATATTGTTTTGAAATACTTAATATTGGAAAATATCGTTATGAAAAGTATCAATACTAAAAATTACAATATTTTATAGATACGATATATGTCAGAAACAAATTTCCTGAACAAAATACACAGATTTAATAGTTTATTTCGTATTGTACCCCCATCTCTAGTCAGGAATTATGAACCATAATACACTACAGTGTATTATGAACCATAATTCACGACAGTTGATATATGGGTACCATATACCTTTAGTTAGGAGGTAAAATATTGACTTATTATTAGATGGTCGTGGACAAATATACTTAAACTTTCCTGGAATTGAGGCGGCCAAGTCTACACTCATTATAGTGAGCATTACCTGATAATCGGCCCAATTTTCAATAGCCGTTTATGCCATAGATTGCTACACGTTTGACAGTTCTCTTATTTTCAATTCTCTATGGTTCATACAGTAGGTATATTTTAATACCTTTCTAAGGTACATCAAATTATTGTAGCATCAAACTTCTAAAGTTGAAATATTCCTATTCTATTTAATACTTTCATTCTTAATTCACCTATCTGTCATTAGATATTTATACCTAAACTCCTCAACTAAATTCTACTTATTTTTTCTAGACTATCTAATCTCCAATCTAGGTGCCATAAGTCGTATGCTTCAATGATTGTGAGTTTGTAGATACCTATTCAACTTTTTTTTCGCATTTAAAAGTGAATACCTAATTAATATTACGAGCACTTTCAGTCAACAATTTATATTCCTGTAATATCCACTAAAACAGCTCAGTAGGAGACCTTCGTGTAACGGAAAACCCAATAGTAATTCAAATAATTAAGTCACTTGCACTTCCCCTTTTCTAAAAGAAACTATGGGACAGCAATATAATAATATAACAAAAAAGTAAACAAAAACCGACGCGAGCTCTTGGCATGTACATATGCCGGATATAATCGAGAGATCCCGAACAGGTTGTATTAGATAGAATTTTGTGCTGCATTGCCAGATGGATTGGATTTAGTAACAAATCCGAATTTTTTGTTTCTTTTGAGAAATTTTGAGCATCATTACTGATCAATAATATTCATTGATTGCAGGGCTGCTTGAATTTGTTCAAAATAATTTTTTTGGTTATATCTGATTATATTTTTTTAGATGGGTACCAAATGATATAAATATTGCTGAGTATGCTGAGTAGTAAGTATGCTGATAACAATATCTAATCGTTTTACCTAACTTAACTTCTTATACATTATTTTGGTCAGTCAGAATTTGGAATTGGAATTCCTATCATTTGAAAGTACCTACTAACCTTGAATGGATTTAAATGTGAAATTAAAAGTAATTTGCTTAATGGTAACTTAAAAGTAGCGGAAAATATGGGTAGTACCTATAGTATTTATATTCATTATTAATTACCTACTTACCTTTTTAAATTCACTGAAATTTTATTTATTTTCTGTGTCATAAAATTTGTAATTTCTTGTCTCTATACAAAATGTTGATATTAAATGGATTCGTAATTCTCTTCTTACCATTTTTTTTGTAGGTAGTTTTTCTTTATTTTTTACTTATAGGTACCTATGCATATGTTTTGGTATGGGTACCTATATGGTAACTGGATGGGTGAAAGAGCAAATCCGTTCAAAGAAGTTGAACCCTGCCATTTGGCAAACTGCTGTTTTTGATTTTAACCATTTTTTTGATTTCTTTATTTGTAAGCAGTGCATGTTTGGCCAATAAAAACATTTATTATTATTATTATTATTATTATTATTTTGGAAATATTGAATGACTGAAACAATACACTCCATAGCATCAGAAAATAAAAGCCGATTTTATATTCCAATTCCTAAAGTAATCCAATTTTATTACACACTGGAGCTTATATCTTAGAACTTTTGGCAACAGTGCTCTGAATTGAAACTTGTGTTTGCGTCTGCTTCGCTACTTGTTTCGCTCCGGCAGTCGTTCGTTTCTAGTTGGCAGAGTGTGTGCGGTCGACTTTCTCGATATCAAATATTGCGAGTTTCGTAAACTTTTCCTAACTTCTCCAACTCCAACAGCAGTAGGCGAGTGCAGTTTCTTGTGAGCTTTAGTGACTTTTCCAGCATGAAGGGGCCGAATTGGTGGCAGATGTATTGTGTTTTCCTCGTGATTTTTACAGGTGAGTCAATCAGGTTACATTGTTTAGTTGTTATTATACCTGATGGGTGAGTCAACTTAACCTCACTTTCAGTTAGCAGAATTATTTAATTGTGCAAGTTTTTCATGGGTCTTTTCGGCGATAATAACGTTTCATTATTTTTCGAATAATATTTCTGTGATTAAAAGTTTTCAGCTTCCTTTGAAAATTAGATGTTTCCTAATTGTATTTTATTTTTAAGGGGAATTTTTTGTACTGGAGACTTAAATATAAGTATAATATAATAGTATAAGTATAATAAGTATATACAATAGGTATATAAAATGGATATGACCAAGGGCAGTGGGTCGCGACCCCCTGGGGGATCGCGGAGCCTCTTTAGGGGGTCGCGAAAGGTTGAGAAAACTTCAATTTTTTTAATTAAATATATAGGTAATTTGTGTAAATAAAAAGTCGATAAGAGGTAAAATTATTATATTTAACAAAATTTCCATATAATATAATCAATCATACATGTCAGAAAAATGGTAGTTTAAAACATTTTATTACAAAAAAATATTAAAAATTAGTTATTTTATACTCCTTCATTTTAATGTGAAAGTTGCGCTTGAGTTAATTTCTCCCATCGTGGATCCGTTTTTGCCACATTAAGTATTAAACGAGGTATTAAATCGTTTTCCAAATTTATGCGATTTATTAGTTTACATTTTATTCGCGACATTGATGAAAATGCCAACTGGCACAAGTACGAAGTAGAAAATGGAATCAAACACTTCAAAGCCTCGGTTGTTAATTCCGGGTATTTTGTATTTCTTTTTAACCAAAACGTATCCATATTTTCAGACTTGAATTCCAAGTGTAACATTTTTAACATACATAGAAAAAAAGGTTGGGGGTCGCGAAATATTTTTTGATACTAGGGGGGTCGTGTCATGAAAAAGGTTGAAAAACACTGACCTAGGGTATTAGTTATGCTGAATAACGATTTCTATATTGTAAATTGATAATTAAAACTTTTTGAAATAACGGGAAAATATGCTGGGATTGATCGATAATGTTTCTGTCAATTAGGTATTTTCTTTGATATTAAGAATAAATATTTTTCTTGCAGAAAATCCTAAATATCTTTAAAAAGTACTTTTTTTAGTTAATGATCATAAATAATTGAGGTAATCGGTGACGAGAAGTTGTTACAAAATATGAAAGTTGAAGATAATATAATATTTCTATTTGCTGAATATTCCTTGAATTCCTATGGTGTAAAGCTTCTAATGCCCATCGGGGATAATTTTACATTTTAATAGGAAGCGTCTTTGTTCCTTCAAGAATTGTTATACAAAATGATAAAATGTTTACCCACCGACAAACTGATACATTCCGAGGAACACAATTTTTTATACCTACAGATGAATTTCCAACAACTGTGAACGAGTAACATGCATGGCGTTTATGCTAAATTACTTGAGTGGAAATGTTTTCTAATAAATATCATAATCACGAATGATTGTAGTGCGAGGTTGCAATGTATCAACTATTGAATTAAGAACTGGAATATTTATATCAAAAGTTTTTGTATAAAAGTCTACATTTTTTAATGTATTGATGAAATACATGTACCTACCTATCCTTACAAAGAAGGGCAATAAGGGCACTGATTTAAAAAATGAAATATTTTGATTATAACTTGTTCTCCATCTATACTAATAGAAATCGTCTAAGTAATCTCCAATATATAGATAGTGTAAGCGGCCTGTACCTAGGTACCTATATATTTGTCGTATATATCGCTACGCTCAGCCTCCAAACATTGCTGTCGACCGGTAAACAACCCTTACCGTTCTTGATACTTAATATACTATTTTTGCGCAATCGATCTTATTTGTTTATTTACAGCATCGGTTGTCAGGTTGGTGGGTTGTGTTTACTGGTTTCTAAGTCTAACACGTCGGAAGTGATTTACTTACCGTTCAGACGTCGGTAAGTAAACTACGTCCTAGCCCTACATACATTTAAGTGGTCCTGAATAATATATCACTTCATTTATTACACAAAAGAAACAAAAAAAATAAGAAGATTGATATTTTTTAAAGAACAGAATCGAACAGAACAATATAAAATAGTTATTTATGATATGAGTGTTAAAAGTGAGGTTTTATTTTGTGAGTGAAAACGTTTGTGAAATGAGCGGAGCGAATTGAACAATTTCACGAACAAAATAAAATCACTTTTAACACAAATACCATACAATGTTTTTTGTACAACTTCCCTATTTTGATAATGAAACGAGCGAATTTGCAATGACAATAAATTCAAAATGCATTTTAGTATTCAAATAATCAAAAGATTGTTGTGAATGGCAGACGTTGCCAACGTTATGATTACTAACAAATGAGAAAAGAAAATGGAGTGCTAAAAATATTTTTAACACTAGTGTTATAGTATATTACGTAACGTGTGCGGAAAGTGACATTTTTCACACGAGTGGGAAGTATTGTCTCACGAGCGCAGCCGAGTGAGACAATCCCACGAGTGTGAAAAATCACTTTCGCACAAGTTATGTACACTATTTTTCCTACGACCACGCGATATACTTTTACCAAATTAGGCATGTATAATCTTGCTTTTTTATGTAGATGTGAGGGGTTTTACATATGTGTATTTGTAAATACTTTATATGGTTTTGATTACTTACCTTTGAAATTGGCCCAGAAAATTGTGATTTTTATGCAATGGAAAAAAGTACCTTTATAAAAAAGTTAGAATTAATATTTAACTTGTTGCCTACCTGTAGGAGATTGAAAGTATTAACTAGCTATTTTAAGGATTCATTGTTCAAATAATTGAAAACGGATATTTATTGTTTTAATGACATGGAAGTCCAATAAATGTCGATATAAACACATTTTATTTTGGAGAATAAATAAACTGTTGTGTAAATTTCCTTAGCGCTTATTAGTATCTTGGACAAGAACCATAATCTACAACAGTGGGATGGCCGAGCGGTCTAGGCATCCGTGGGCTCGATTTTTGACAAGCAGTAGGGTGGTTCGAGTCCGGGCTCGGAATTTTTTTTTTAATTTTAAATGAAATAAATAGATTATATTATATTATTATATGGACAAATCAACTTAGGAAATAAGCATTTCACATATACATATTAATTTGCGGAGTAAAAAGACTAGCATTTCAACATTCAATTTGACAGCTTTTTTATCCGCACACGTACGGATAAGATTTTTTTCCGTACGCGTATGAATAAAGGTCACTTTCCATAGAACTAGTCAGTGCGATATATGTCACTTTCCTATGTGGTCGTAGGAAAAAAGTATTTTTAACACGCTGCTATGTAAACAATCGTTTTTAACATTGTTTGCTATCATTAAAAGTGTCACTTTTAATGACAGTTGTACAAAAAGTAATAAATAGCATGAAAACAATTTCACCGAAAGGCAAATTATATTTTAAACTGATCGAGAAGTATAAATGTCACTTTTGACATTTCGTTCATTTCGAAGAAATTTAAATTATTTTATTCGAAATTCGAATATTTCAATACGATCGCGCAAAAAAAGGTATAAGCATTTCGAACGTTAAGGGTAATACCGGTCTCCAGCAAACATTGCTGTCGACCGGTAAACAACCCTTACCGTTCTTGATACTTAATATACTATTTTTAAATGAGAACCATTTTTTTACTAAAAAACCATCTTTCAACTGAGTTAGCACTGTCATTTTGCATAGTAGCGGATTAAACGGTTAAACCGTTGTGCTGTGTTGTACTCGATTTGTTCCCAAATTTCACTTCACCTCTAAGTGTCAACCATATGTTCGCTACATAGAAATTGACCTACAGCTCACAAATTTTTTT
>CAJUYG010000618.1:82419-111561 GCA_910591675.1 Galerucella calmariensis
ATTAGGGTTTATTACTCCTCGTACTTTTTGTACATACTATAAGTTGGTTTTAGTTCCTTTTTGTACACGTACTTATACCTTTTAAAGCAAAACGACAAACTTGACTGAGAACATTTTTATAATAAAATTTCATTTGTCTAATTTTAAATAAACTTGCGATCAAGCTTTCCAATGTTTTATTTTTTTATTTTTAAGCTGCAACTTGCTTACAATTCATATGTGTTTAGTCCAGGCAACGAGCAGCTGAAGTCGAAATTTTTCGCCAAACCGGACAAGGAGACTTTTTCAACGTATTTTGGGTCGTTTTGAATAAAAGTTATAGATTTTTCCCATTCCACGAAAGTGCCCAAATTTGACATTATTATAGAAACAAAAATGCCACTGTACATTTGAATTGCGTTGCCATACGTCCCAATGTTGCCAGGGTGTCTATTCACGAACAGTGAGAGCTCCTACGAGAATAAATTCTTGTGAAGTGCGCATGCGAGCTCTCCGAAATTGCAAGTTATGATATAGTCCTCATGCGCACTTTATAAGTGTGTATTCATTTGTGTGAAAATCATTTATGGGAATAGACACCTTTTACCGTTTCATATAAAGAAATGTCTATGTGAATCACTTGTTTTATCAATTTTCAATTTCGCTGACTCAGTATATGGCCCACATTTAACTATCCAGTCTAAAAATAGAATTCAAAAGGTTCAAAATTCGTGTCTTAGGTTAATTTATGGGATTCGCAGGCGCCAGAGAATTTCGCAGAAACTCCAATCAATTGGATGGTTAAATATGAACAACAGAAGAATACATCACGCATTATGTCTATTTTATAAAATTATAAGGACAAAAAAGCCGTCGTATCTTCACCGTAAAATCAAATACCGAACTGATGTACATAATCTTAATATTAGATTTGGGGGAATGATTACGGTGCCAAGATTTAAAACTGAAGTCTACAGACGGTCCTTCAAATATCAAATTTATCACTTGTACAATCCCTTACCTAACGGTTTTAAAACATTAAGTATTGGCAAATTTATTTTCAATTGTAAAAATCATTTGTTGACTGGTCAATGATAATGACGTTGGCTCGTGTTTAATTACCTACCTAGTATTTTTGTTTTTATTATAAATAATATAACTGTTATAAATATTTAAATTATATAATTCGCAGCGATTTTAGGGTTAAGTGGAAGAGCATGGCTTGCAGGTACTCTATGTAGGTACTTGCAAGAAATGAACTTCGCCCTTTATTTCTCTATTACTTGTATGTATACATTATTATTACCATTGTTTTTGTTTAGAGAAATAATAAAGACATTATTATTATTATTATTATTATTATTCTCGCAGGAGCTCTCACTGTTTGTAAATAGACTTCCAGCCGTGCGAGAGAGTAGAGAGTGGCGCAGGCTGCTACTGCGCACAGTCAGCTGTTACTCGACGGGAATAACCTTACGGCATGAAATCGGACATATGATGGTATACGTGGAATGGAAAAATCGGGAAAAATTATAACTTTTAATCGAAATTTTTTTTGTGTTTTTTGATATGTTTGAGATAATCACGGAAAACGTCAAATTGTGCAATTTCCGCTTTTACTGCAAATACCTAGACAATTTACACCGTGACAATACGATATTCGTAATCTCCGTTGCCAACCCCTGGTGTTTAATATAATTTTTACACTAGTGAACCAGAATATTTGTTTAAAATATTTCTTCAAGCCCATCTCTCAATTACGCAGCTTGTGCGATCTTACTATGTTTTCTTCTAGTCCTAAAAATTTTTTAATACAATATTGTTTTTACTCGCTAGATGAATTTGCTAGGTGGCGTAGGTAACATCTCTTAATTCCTCACCTAATTTTGGATCTTTTTGTATTTCAAACTTTGAATAAACTTTTTATTTTATTTTATTTCATTTATATTCTTGTTTATACCAAATGTTTGTTATATGCTGTTGTCTGTATACATTTTAATTCTAATTTTAATTGTTTTAACTGTACTCTTATACTGTGTCTGACTGGTCTTATGTCATATGTGTATGATGGTAAAGACTAATAAATTATCTATCTATCTATCATAAATTGAGTCATTCTCTAAAGAAAAAACATATTCTGAGCTACTTTTAATCTTTAAATTGCACATTTTTTCTCCTGTATGTTTGTAGGTATCGTTTTAAGCTGATTAAATCACAAAAACTGATCGAAACGAAATTATAATAAGTCCTTTGATGATTTTAATGAAAGGTACCGTTCATCATTTGTACTTATAACAAATGCCAGGTAATTTAATTCGACTTATGTATATTTTGTTTGTTTTGTTTGAGACACTGGATTTTAATTGAAATTAATAAACAAAATATCCCATTAACCATTCATAATTATGAATAAAAACAATGAAATATTGAAAACTGATCATTTTTTCTATAAATCCTTAATAAACCCAGGATTTTAATAATGCATTTTACAAAGGTTCGTTTAGAACCATTTGTATCGAGACAGATTCTGTTATTACATACACAATTTAGTAACAATTTAAGGTAGTGCTACCATCTATTATATTCATACCACCAGGTGTTCAGAAATAGCCAATAAGCAATACGAGATATTTCCATTTACAGAGAAATATATGAAGTGGGTCGATGTAAAAAGCTAGAGTATAATCACGCTTTTCACTTATACACTACCCTCCAAAATTATCGCACCACCTACATTATGCCTTGAGTTTAAAGGTTTTTTTTTCAGAATCAATGGATGGATTTTGATTATTGTTTCTTCACGGTTTAGGTTGATTTTTTAAGGAAGAAATGTATTGATGGTTTCTGATAAATGTCAACGTCTTACTCATATACAGGGTGGGGCACTATGAACGAACTATTCTCTGGCGTCTTAACGGCAAATATAATTAGAAAAAATAAGACGCAGAATTAAGTAGATCACTTAGGACTATAATTTAAAAATATTTTGGAATATACAGGGTGCTCCAAAAAAGCATGCCGTATCAAAGTTAGGTTCCTTTAAATGGAACACCCTATATTTTATCACAATTTTGAATTGTACTATTAAAAATAATGTAAGTTCATTAACATTTCCCTATACCTATCTAGTTCAGTTTCCAGGATAAATCGATTTTACATAATTTGTAGACCCTCCGAAAAAATACTAACTTCAAAATAAAAACGAATAACCACATTTGCTTTACACCATCTCACTAGAAGCTTTTAACATTCCGTTTCCAATATTTACTGGTATGCCATCATATACAGGGTGTTTTTTATATGACAGTATAACACTAACCATTTAATACATAAATTTCTGGCTTAATTTAAATGGAACACCCTGTATCTGTTGGGTCTATTAAACGTGGGAATTTATTACCTTTAAGTTGGTATAAGGGTTGCCTATATCTAATTCTGTTAGTTCTCGAGAAATTTTAAAATTGTTTTTTTAATATTCAATTATTTGCTGACATCTAGTTAGGTAGCTATGACATGATTCTCCGATGGAAAGTTTTTAAAAATTTAAAATTTGTTATTTTGACAGTGAGTGCTTTGTTGTATGATTTATTATTGATAAATAAAAGATCTCTTAAATCAGAATTCCATTCTCAATCATTAAATTTGCAATAAGATTAGTAAAAAAACTTAACGCTAACTGGAAGAAAATTTCGTAAATTTTCACGTAACAAACTACCCGAACTTTTAGATGAAGTTTCACTATCTACAGGACAAAAAATGTGGCTGCAGTTAGATGGTGCGTCTGTTGATCACAGTATAATTGTCCGGCGTTACCTGAACAATATTTTTCCATAAAAATGGAATGGGCGAGGGGGTCCTTATCTTTGGCCGCCAAGGTTCCCATGCTTGACGCCATTAGACTATTTTCTTTGGAGTTACATAAAAAGTATTGTCTACAATACAAAGCCAACCACTCCTGAGAACATGAAGGATAGGATAAGGAGAGCGTTTCAAACAGTAACACCAGAAATGTTGAAGAAAGTGAACAATAAATTTTTTTTAAAGAGGGTTCAAATTTGTATCCAACAAGATGGGCGTCACTTTGAACACCTTCTTTGAATTTTTTGTACCTAGTTATTTTTTTATAATTTTGAAGCTTATTGTATCTGTATGCCCAAAAATAGTGTACTTATCCAAAACACTTGTCGAGAAACTCAAAGATACAAGTATCAGCTGTTCATAATATTTGAATTAGTAGTAATACTGCAAAATGTGTCTCGCGGAAGATGATTTGCATACAAGGATTCCAGTCAGAGCACAAAATTTAAACGCAAATTATCATAGAAGATTGCAATTCAATTTGCCAAAGAGGCTCTTGACTGAAATGCTGTTGACTGGAAACAAACACTGTTCGCAGATGAATTGAGGCTTTGTCTGTTTAACTCAGATAGACGTTTAAGAGTAATTCGACAGTCCAATGGATAGTATGCACAGCGCAACATACAATCGACGATTTTATTTAATGGGGGACCTGTAATGGTTTTGGGTGAAATTTCGCAGAGAGCACAAACATACCTTGTTTTTCCACGAATAGGTTCATTAACAAGTGGAAGGCATATTACTTGGTATATTATTAATAATAATGCAAGACCTGGACTAGTCACCCTGTAGCTTTGATCTCAAACCCATGGAGAATTTGTAGGATAATATTGTGTTAAGGAGCCGACATCCACCACCTGACGTTCTGGAGGACGTTTAGAGGATGGTCAGAGAGATTTGGGATGCATTCATTTTAAAGACGCCTCGTCGCTGTGAAGAAGTTATTAAGGTGATATCAGACGGTTCACTCGAGTGAATATTCACCCAAGTGAATGCTTCATTATTCTTTTATTCCATGTTCACACGACTTAGTGTGAATGACAAAGAAAAGAACATTCATCTGTACTTCTTCAAAATATGTCGTCGGGTGATGTA
This sequence comes from Galerucella calmariensis, assembly GCA_910591675.1. Taxonomy (NCBI): domain Eukaryota; kingdom Metazoa; phylum Arthropoda; class Insecta; order Coleoptera; family Chrysomelidae; genus Galerucella; species Galerucella calmariensis. The sequence continues at coordinate 87,352 of CAJUYG010000618.1, forward strand.
GTGCGTCTCGGAATCAGTTTAATCCGAGTGAACGTTCTCTTTGTGTGCAGACGGTTCATTTTTCGTTCATTCTGACGGAGTGAATGACACCGAATGCTAAAATCCAACATCGTTGGATCGGTTCATTAATGAATTCATTCAGCACTTTTGTTGCATTTTCAGTCCAGATGTATCATTTCCAGTGAAAGACTAAAATGAACGAAAAGTGAACCGTCTGATAGCACCTTTAGTAAGAGAAGCGGAAAAACATGGTAATAGGAGATTTTGAGAGAACTTTTTAATAACTATGTAGTGCGAGATGTAGTGTTTCTATTGTTTTTACCCTATCTGTTTGAAATGTTAATAAAAACTCGTTACGTTTCATTCATTCTTTCATTCATACGCTTGGGTTGGGCACAACAACCCATGCAGGCACTTCAACTGAATCTTTGAACCATTACCCATGTTATCTATCTACTTCAATTGTCTTGTATATACATTTAAACTTGTATATCTTCTTGAATAACAGAGATATCGAGATTATAAGAAAAAGCACCACTTACTTTTCACACCCATGTATGGTTAAGACGTTATTTATCGGGAACTATCAATTATACAATCCATTAAGAATCAAACTAGGTACATAGCGAAAAAAATCACCAAAATACATCAATTGAATGAAAAAAATTTCTATTAAATAATTCAGTGAATGAACTACATAAAATACGCGAACCTTGGCACACTTCCAGTCCTCATTCTTTTATAGTTTTATTTGTAGGTCTTGATGTTGATTGTTTCAAAATCTGGACACTTCCCTTACCGGAGCCTCAAACGGGCGTGAAAAATCACCCTAAAAGCCAAAAAAACAGTTTTTCATGAATATTTGCCAAAATGTGGCATTTAGAGAACTTTTGATCAGATAGAAATAAATATTGGTTTATTATCTATAAAAATGGTCTGATTTATGTGCAACATTAATAATTCTTGCAAAAACTGAGGTTGAAAAATGGAATAACCCATCAAGATATATAAAAAAATAATTAGCAAATTATTTCTGATCAACTAAAGTTAAAATACTTCTTCATCTTCTTTTCTTGTTCCTTCTGCCCTTGCAGGCGTCGGATATGGATTCCCTGTCCTGGTCCCATTCCTTCCATGCTTTTCTGTCTCTTGCTAGGTTTTTCATTTCTGCTATGGTCTTTACTCTTTCCAAACCTATCTCTTGTATTAGGTCTAACCATTTCGTTCCAGGCCTACTCCTTTGTTTTTTGATCGGTTTTCCAATTTCTTTTATTTTCCTAGTTAACCTATTTGGTTCCATTCTTACCATATGACCAAACCAGCTAAGTTGTCTCTTCTTCATTTTACCAGTTAACAGTTCCCGTTTAGCTGTCTCTCCAATGACGTCATTTCTAATCCTATCCCATTTAGTTTTCCCTGAAATTCTTCTTAGATGTTTCATTTCTATGACGTTTATTCTAGTTTCTTCTTTTTTTCGCACAGTCCAATTTTCACTTGCATAGTATTTTAGGAGCTGTTATCATATTATGAATTTTCATTTTCACTCCTGAGTCTATATCTTTTTGTCCATGAATTGTATTTACAGAGAGTAGTATATTTTTGTTGATTTATTTGCTCTGTTTGTTATTTCTGCATCTATTTTTTTCCATCTTCTGCTACTATACTTACCAAATATTCAAATGTTGTTACTCTTTCTAGCGTCTGGTTTTTGTATTTAATCTCTTTATTAGGTTATTTGATTACCTATTTGTTTTTCATTTATTATCATCACTTTTGTTTCATTTAAAGTTAAAATAAAAACATACATAATCGCACCTTGTAAATTATTGATAATTTCAATAATTTCGGGGATTTTAACTGTACTGATCGTTATATACATAATATCAATTATTTATGGGAAATTGAATACTAAGATATTTTTCTATTTACTTTCAGGTAAATCATCTTAAATCTAGGCATCACTTCCAGTGTCTTGTGAATAAATATCTTTTCACGTAATGTAAGTACACACAAAATTTAAAGTTGAATTCTAATTACCTGAATATATTCATCTCACCAAGCTACTCATTTTCTCCAAGTTTTCACCATACAAATAAATAAGAGTCTTAAATCACTTATAAAGGACAATAAAGCGTTGTATTTGTATTTTCTATTGTATATAATTCATCTTTTGACACCTGTACAATTACAATAAGCTTTCGTGCTACTAACAAAAAATAAAAAATGTCATTTTTTTTCAGTTAAATGACGTGAGCAACATTTTTGAGTAGAAAATATATCAGGTTCATACAACGTAACATATTTTTTCCACTATAGTGTATTTTTATCACATTGATAGCTGAAGAGCTCATTATAAATTCAAAAAATATAATTGTAAGCGCATTGACATCAGCTGATAATTTTCATTTTTGATAGTTCTGACAAATAATCAAAATCAAAATTTCTCAAGCGGTTGGTGCATTATTACTTTACATTTTTTGTAAATAGTAGTGTCGGTCGGTTTACCAACTATTAAAGGAATACTGAGGTGGATGAACAATATACATTGCAGAAAATATTGGTCGAACACCAGGACTTTTGAAAAATTGTGATGAGTGAAAAAAAATGTCGTTCGAAGAACAAAAATGAGATCTGTAGATAGAAAATGCATTATTGATTTTGAAGGCAAAAAGAAGGAAGAAAGTATCTCAGAAGTTTTTGAAAAATGGTTTATTACACCTGATCCGGCGACATACAGATAACTGTTGGAAATGTTTAAATTAATGCTGCATATTGCTCTACTAAGTTATTAATTTTGTGATATTGTTATTGCCAGAACATATCATTAATTGTCATATTCTTTTCAATTTAATTTAAATAAATATAATTGAAGTGACTTGACTACCGGTAATTTCCCATCATCAACTATGACCATAATTTGTTTGCTGTCGATGTGAATCTGAATCTTCTGATGTAGATTCAAAGGTATTAGCCATTTTGTGAATATTCAATATTGTAATATCGTTTGAATCATTTCTTCATGTTACTTTGTATCAACTTTATTTTCAACGTTTCGACAACACACCGGTATCTCAAACACAAGACAGGAAAAAGTTTTTCCTCCTACCCCTATAGAAATTACACACTTTCCTCCCTCAAATCAGGGAGGGAACTCATACTTTTCCTCCCCCTCATTTAAAGTAAGTTGTGAACGATGAAACTTGTGAATTCATTATATTCATATTGTTTCCATAATTTCTAGAACATCCTGTATATCCTGTTTTTTGGTAAAAATCAAACATTAATGTTACTTCAACGTAGTTCTTCAATACAAATTTCAACTTCAGGAATCTTAGATATACGTTTTTTGAGTTCAGAATAAGAAAAGCATAGTATGCTGTGGCTCACTGACAGTAAACACGGCGATTGACTTCTGAGGTGCTAAGTCGCTACATTCATTAAACTTAGTTGAATTTTTGGAAAATGGAGAGCGATTCAAGTGATTTTGAATTTCCAAATACACCACCTAATATTAAGGAACAAGCTAACAGCGTCATTAACCTTAATACCACTAAAATCTAAAGACAGGTATGAAAAACAATATGCACAATATAAGCAATGGGCTGAAGACAACAAGATACATAAATATTCAGAGAATGTTTTACTGGCATATTTTTCACTACAAGGAAAATCATTAAAAGCTTCAACACTTTGGTCTAAATATTCAACGCTACGCACAATGATACAAATGAAGGACAATGTCGATATTAAATATCCAAAGTTGATTGCATTTCTAAAACGTCAAAATGCCGGATACAAACCAAATAAAGCTAAAACTTTTACAAGAGAAGAAATAAATACATTCTTAATGAAGCCCCCGATGATGTTTTTTTATTAATGAAGGAAAGAAATGAAATCCCATGCAAATAATTTAATTTTTGATATAAAATATTCATAGGTAGTCCTTGTTATTGGAATTTCTGGAGCATGTCGATGTGATGAGCTTATTAAAATGACTATGGATGATATTGAAGAGAAAGACAATCTTTTAGTCATAAATATCCACACTTCAAAAACGTATAAACAACGAACTTTCGTTATCAATACAACAGGTAACGGCCCAAATTTTGTTCAAATCCTTAAAAAGTATATCTGTCTACGTCCTAAAATTGAGCGTAAACGATTGTTGGTATGCTTTAAAGCAGGCAAATGTATAAATCAAGTGGTTGGCAAAAATAGTATATCCAAAATACCACAAAAAATTGCAGAATATCTCAATCTCAACCTCAATTACACAGTTCACAGTTTCAGAAGAACTTCAGCAACTCTGTCAGTAAACGCTGGTGGGGATATTTTAGCTCTAAAACAGCATGTCGGTTGGAAATCAACCAATATCGCAGAAGGTTATGTAGAACAATCTTACACAAAAAAAAGAAAAATTTCTGATCAAATTATGAGAAATAATGTAGAACCTGAACTTGATCAAAATCAGCCAAGCACTTCTAGATGTTACCACCATTACAATGTGCTAAGCGAAAATATTTCTAATACTAAAGCTCCTGTTCAAACCCTATCTTCTTCCAATGCTGTTCATATGAGTGCTGCTCAAAACTGCACATTCAATATTAACATAAATAATTCTAAAATATAGTTAAACAATACTATGTGCTTAATTGTATAACATATATTGATAAATTTGTTTAATAAATAATTCTTGTGTTCTTAATTATATTCGTTACCTATAATTTGTGTCGTAAATAAATTTTCAAAAGAGGTGAGTAGGAGGATGGTATCACATGGTAGTAAAGTGCCTTTTCCTCCCTTGGATGTTTAGTAAACTACATCCTGCGGGAGGAAAACTGGCACTTTCCTCCCTAGTAATACAAATAGCTATTACATTCTGTTTAATGATTAGGTATATCTAAAGAATATACTGCAGATCAGAGGAGAAATCGACTTATGGCTAATCTCTTTGGTCTCAAGGCACATTTAATATACCTATTTGGAACACGACTGTTGACTACGTTTTCGGAACAAATCCCTTAGTAACTAATCTGTTAGCTATTAGTGGTGTGAGTAAGGCTTTTTAAATTACTCCTCCTGGTTTTTAAATAATCTATAGTACTGGAAAAAATTGTATATGTTTACACTACGGTGGTGAAGACATTTATAAGCCTCGCACCTTATTTTGGTGCTTGGTCAATAATAATTACATGATGGCACTGTCCGTTCATGAGATTTTTTGTCAAAAATGGATGCTCTTGACCTAAAAGGCTTAATTATGATCTCGTGCTTGTCCGGAGAAAAATTCCAATAAAATTGAGGTTGAGGTTTCTATAAATCAGTAAAATGAGACCAAACAAGAGAATTAAAATGTTATCAACCAATGACGCAACAAAATGATTCCTCCATTTCATATCAATATTTCAATTGTGATCCGTAATAAAAAGAAAATTGCTTTTTTGAAAAATAAACATATTTTCCACATTTCACTTCCAAATTCATAACATTGTTCTATTTTTAATTTTTTTGATTAGGTAAGTACACGTCTATAGGGCTTTAATTTGTATTCATTAGGTTATTTTTCCATTGTTCTGTTGTGTCCACTTTTATTTGAACAGCTTTTATTAATCTGTATTTTTTATATCCCTAGAATCGGCACGTTTTCAATAATGACACTATGATTCAGTATAATTCAGCAAACATTTTTGTGGAAATAGGAAACTTTACGACGTATTTATTTAGGATTTAACTAGAGTAGAATGGTTCGTTCATTTGTGGATATTGACGTCATATAAAAGTCTACAAATAAGCGAAGAAATCCTACAAATGTTATTTAATCGAAAAGTTGATTTCCATTGGGTATAGAGGTGATAGTAATGCTAATTTAATCAAATTTTTGTCACGTCTACTCTAAAATTATTTCAATGTCTGTCGAAGTAGATTTACGTCGATTTTGGAATCTTACAGATGCATCTTAGGAAAGTTGAGATAACATCAAAAATATAAATCAGGAAGTGCTAGATCCCTAGACTTTGCTGTCCACTCTTTTTGTCCCTATCCATGATTGGAAACATCATTATAACTATCCATTATAGTGCATAATCCTGTAAAAACGATATGAAGTCACTTACGATATTAAGATTACAGCAAAATAAACCAATAAAGTTTTCTTTTTTTTCACTTCCGTATTAGAAAGTTATAGCTATAAGGTGTTGTGTTCGTCGGAAATTTCAGCAGTATTCAAACATTTTTACCTGGCTTGTAGCAGAAAACATCTTAAATTATGTTTTTTTATGGGCGTATAGCCAGATGAGACCCAACCAGAACTAATAGATACTTCATTTCACATAGGAAAACAAAAACCTTTCAAGTGATCATGACTTTTCTTATTGAAAAAAAGAGAAATTTAGATTTTTTGAAAATACATGTTCTTTCCTACATTCAGCTCAAGATTATCTCAAAACGAAGTAAGCTATCGACATGATCTTTTAATTCTACATTATACAGTTTACAGTGCTTTAGTCTTGTCCGTAAATCACTAAGAGAGGCTTGATTATACCAAAATTGTAAAGCCGAGAAAAAAAGAAGATTTGACCATTGGGGAGATCTAGTAGGGCTTGGACAATCAAAGATTCTTCAGGGTGACTACAACCTGAGATCAAATGAATGCATAAGTCAAAGTAAAACTGCGCCAAGGCCCAGTTTCACCAAACTACGATTGATCTCGGATTAATTAAGCTCTACTTAATAGTTAAGCTGACTTAACAATATTTCCCGTTTCACCATGCATCAACCCGTCCGAGATGATCGCGATTTATCGAATCACGATTAGATCAGCAAACCATTTTGGCAACCTTGTGGAATGCAAAAAATTCTATTGTTCTGTGAAGATGTATAGTTCTGTGTCAGTCATTGAGATTTGGTAACGTGAACATAACCCTAAATAATATTTTGTATTTACACATATCTGTATCTGTAGAGTAGGGAGGGTGAGGCTCACAGCATGATCCCCATTGTATATCCTCCCGAGGAGTTGTCCTCCTAGGTCATTGTCCATCCTGTCCTTCTCAGGAAGGTGGACAGATCACTGGGAGACATCTCATTTATATCGGCAGGTGTAGGCCAAGACTCACCGAACACACACTCTCTTATTGACGATAACTCCGGACACTTGCATAAGACATGCCTGACAGTTTCATCTTCCTGTTCACACATCCTGCATAGAGGTGTGTCCACTAGCCACATAGTATGGAGGTGTTTCCTTAGTTGACAGTGACCAGTCAGAAATCCTACTGTTAAACGTAGGTTTTTCCTGGTCATCGCCAAATATTTCTTCGGCGCCAGCTTCCCAGGGTCGCCCAGGGTGATCCTGGCAAGACTGCATCCTTTGATTCCATCCCATCTCTTAAGGGATTGAGCATGGGTGTAACGTTTGGCTAGTTCCGCAATTGTCGAAGTCGTTAGGCCGTAGGTGTCACTGGGTCCTAGAATTTTTAGTCCAGCGGCTTCCCTGGCTAAAGAATCAGCAGTGCGATTTCCTTTACTCCCGTAGTGCCCTTTAACCCACCTCAGGATAATATTGTTATCTGCCGAGGCGTCAGCTAAATCTTGGTGGCACTCTAGTACTAGCCTCGATATAACACGTTGTCTGTTCAAGGCTAATAGGGCTTGTCTACTATCAGTGCAGATTATTATGTTTTTGCCAGAAATTCCTCTTCTGGTTAGTTCTTTTGTGGAAATTGAGATACCAGCCAGTTCTGTTTGAACCACGCTGGTATTGTTTCCCATTCCCCACTTAATCTTTAGGCCTAGTGCTCTCGAGTAAACTCCACATCATGAGCCTTCTTTCATTTTTGAACCATCTGTATATATGCGTATTGCATTTGCAGCATCTGGCTCTGTGTTCTGTTTTATTTGAATTTTGTAGGGTTTGTTAAACAAAAACCTGGGGTCAATTGCATCGTTGGCTGCCTGTAGCAGAGGTAGCGCAGTGAGCGCTCCCTGCCATAGGCTCAACCTCAATTGGCCCACTCCTACTTACACCAGCCGTGCGCAATCGTACCATGGCCATTAACGCAACCTCCTTGACGTGCAGGTCCAGTGGGGTCAGACCAGTAAGTGTTTACACCTATCTGTTTATTTTATTTTTGTAATAATAAACTTGATAAATAAACAATAGTAGATAAACAATGACTGACGTGCAGAAGCTAAAAAAGAGACCCAACATTCACAGTGCAGGATAAACAGATCTTAGTAGATATTATCAGAAAGTATTCACATATAATTGAGAACAAAAAAACTGATAATGAATCTATGAATTCAAAAAATGAATGTTGGGAGAAACAAATAACACAAGAATATAATTTCGAAGCAGCATGTCCAAGATCAACAATTGTGTTGAAAAATTGTTGGAAGAACGAAAAATAAATTCATCTCCACCACTACCGTCTTCAAAGGCAAAATCATAAACTCTTCGAAATGCCATAATGAACAATATATCACAAATATTCAAAATAGTATATTAAAGTATAAGTGGATATTAAGGTCTTTAAAACACGCGCGAGCAAGTGTTTTAAAGACCAGTTATCCACGAATACTTTACGATATTTTTTTTTATTGGTGCACTTTGAAATTATAAATACCGGTCTATAACTACTACAACAACAAGAAATGGAAATCATAGATGGAAACGTCAACTAAATGTCAAATGGTTGAATTCGTGACGTATATGATGTACACCTTGCGTTGTCATGTTTGTATTTTGATGGAAGTTCAACCTTATTGAGTTTTGTGAATGTCAATAGTATTAATTTAAATACCATTTCCTAAGATTTGAAAAATGGAAATATCAATATTTCAAACAATACCAACGGCACTTTCCATATTAATTTATGAATTTGACATTGTTAAATATCGTTCGAATAAAAGTTTTGACGTTACAAACTACTCCATAGATTTAGACTTCGTTTCTCGAGTTGTTGATGTTGCCACGGTAACTTTAAAACACGCGCGTGCTAAAAAGTTCGATTTAAACACGCTGAGGCATGCTTTAAATAGGTAAAATGGTTCACCAATAAAAAAAATATTTATTCCTCATCTATAATATAATATTGAAATCTGAACTAATCGTACTTCATACAGATAAATCCATCAGAAATGGCCGATTTGTACTAAATCGCGATCAGTCGATTTAATCCCGCTTCTGAGCATGGTGAAACGTTTCAATATGTCAATCGTGATTAGACGCTCCACTTGAGAGATAAATCTGGATTAAAACTGTTGGTGAAACTGGGCCTAAGAGTTTTAACAGGTATCCTAACGGGACATTGTCGTCTGAATGGGCACATGAAGAGGTTTAATATAGTAGAGGAAGAAGAATGTAGATTCTGTGGCATGGAAGAAGAAACCTCCATCCACATACTTTCTCACTGCACAGCTCTTGAGAATCCTAGGGCACAGCACCTGAGAGATTACTGGAGAAGAGGAATATTTACCTAAGTTAAAGCGCAGATATCCTAAAATTCTTCCTGGAAATAGGGCTGAGGTAGCTACTAGTTTCTGAGACTCTCCTCAAAAACGGTAGATGTGAGGACGCACATTAGATCTCTTAGTTCTCAGTTAATGTCACCTCAAAATACATACATAAATAGATACCAAAATTGTAATGACATATTATTCCATTTTAAAAGGGCGTAGTTTACAAATTCGGAATATTCATTACATAATCAGTCTATCGATAGTAATTGATCGTTAAAACTCCAGGCCAGCTTGTTATTTTTCATACATTATTTACTGTTTTTAGTTGCAACTTGTATATGTTTTTTTGTAGATTTTCTTTCGCGAATCATATTAAATTCAATAGATCATTATTAAAAATTTCAAAATACAGCAATACAGCATTATTTTATTGTGGCAAGAGCTTGGAGAAAATACCATGGCAATATACTCCGACAGCCAAGCGGCTATAAAAACAATCAGCGTCATGCAGATATATTCAACACTGGTTTGGTATCGTTTGGAAAGCACAAGATCACAAGAGGCCGATTCACTGTTACGAGATGCTCCAGAACCCCTCTGTTGTCCAGCGAAGTGCTACAAAATATCAGTAGCATCACTTAGAAATTCAAGCCTACCTGCCAAGCCAGAATAGGCGAACAACTAAGATCCTGATTGGGCTCTTGAAAAGAAACCGTGAAGGCACAAGGTTTTCGACGAGTGCTTAGTAATGCCAAAATAAAGTCTAGTCAAATTGATAAATACAAGAGACATTTAGCAGCAATAAAAATAGTCAACAAACTAATGTCTTAATCTACTTTATATTATTCTATAGGTAAACAATTTTATCACCCTGTATGCAGCATTATATTTTTTAGTTTCTACCTTAATTATATTTTAATTTAAAACCAAGTTGGCGGTATATTATTTTATCTAAACTTTTGCTGAAAAAAATATAAATTTAACGAGCAAAAATGTTGCCGTTATAATGAGAAGAGAAGGTAATTCTCTATTTTATCTTTTACATATACACCTACAGAAAAACAACATGCAATGTTTAACTTTTGGGTTTTTATGTGAGCAAGCTGTTTGTTTTTTCTCTTTTCATTTTAAATCCTATTGGTTTTTATATATTGTATTTTGTTGACTACCTAAAGATATTATTTCACGTTTTTGTCCATGTATTATTACTTGAAAATGGCTTAATGCCTAAATGTACCTGGTAGTTTTTATTGATATAAAAAAAATAATAAATAATTAATTTGCTGAATCCCAGAACTTGAGAAGTATAAACGGCCAGTAAGTAAGACACAATAAGCGTTTTAAACCAGACGTATTTATACTATCGATTTGTCCACCATAAATTTTTTCTACGACCACTATCGAAAGTCGTCTTTTGTACCATCGGCGTAGCCAGCGAAGGGCAGGGAGGGGCAACTGCCCTCCCCTGGAAGCAAAAATAAATTAAATAATTTTTAAATGTTAATAAAAAAATCCATTGCTCCAGCAACAGACTGAATCTTGAGGTCAATGATACTAGGCTACCAAAAATAAGACACACAATTGCAAAGGTTGAAGACACAATAACCTTCTTTCGTGAATCGCCAGCCCGTAAGGCTTTGTGAGACCATATGGTCGGAAAAATATGAGAGTATACAAGAATTTTCAAAAACCTTCACTGACATTGTTAAAGCACTAGAACATCTATCTGTCGAAGGAAACTATGCAACAAAAAAATCTGCCTACCAATTTATTGCACTGTGCAGTTACTAAACCAATATTCATCTTAGGCTTAAACTTTATTTCAAAATACTCTGAAATTTGGGAACCTGTTGTGAACGTTTTACAAGGTGAAAGTATGGATTTGGTTATGGTGGAGAAACATATTGATGATATTCTAGATGTAATCATGGAAGATCGACAAGATGTCGAAAATGTTTCTTATAATTTATTCAAAAAATCACTTGATATCGCAGAGAAATTAGGGGATGAGTTGTCAGTACTACGAGTCACTCAAAAGCAAGTACACAGAAGTAGTCCACTATCTGAGTCTGCAGTTGAATACTGGAAGCGGTCAAAAATCATCCCGTATCTTGATTCTTTAACTTTGTCTTTGGATGTTAGATTCTCCAACGAAAATACACCTGCTTTTGCTTTAACTTATCTTCATCCTTCAAGCATGCTCAAAATGGCTTTAAATGATTTCATCTGCCTTTTCTTTTTATCCTAAAATTTTACATTTTAGACCATGGACCATGGTTTGCCTCTCCCTGTTATAAATCCTGGCTACGCCCTTGTTTTGTACCTTGAAAAGCAACTGCAAATTTGATGTTTTCCGCGAGCTAATAATAATAATCTGACATAATTGGCGCTCTTAAGCAGAAAGTAACTTTGGCGCACGCCTAATTTTTTTATAGATAAAAGAGAGCTAGCTGTTATTTTAATATAAACTGTAGAATAAATAAATATTTTAGTTGATTTTCTAATATGTTGTACAGTATTTTCCGTAATAATTTAATGAAAAATAGGGAAATCTAAAAAATATCTGACATTAATGTAAAAAGTGTTGTCTACGTACATAGGTACACGAAACTGCAATCTGGAAACTTCCTAAGTACAAACAATGGGAGTTACATTTATTTTGGTGTGATCGTAGAAAAATCTTGTGTATATTTCGAGCAGAAAGTCATTTGGTAATCTCGACAGATTGCCGCGCTCCGCTGACACGTCGCGCGGCAACTTTCTGTCTCGACTGCCAAAGTACTACTTTCTGCTCTTGATACACAAATAGCTATCCTTGTACCTACTCCTAAAAATTTGAAAATTGCGCAACTTATTTTCATTAGTACGTAAAATTGTCAAGTGTGAACCAGAAACTTTTTATTGCCAAAAACGTTAAATTGTAAATTGCCAAGATTGCTCCTTTCATCATTCGGTGGTCATTACCAATTTTGAGTGATCACGTAGGTGAATAGCTTTAAAGTGCACTTAAAACTTTAAAACCTGGGACTATTCATTAAGTCGGAATAGTAGACAAACAATTAACGATTGAAACACATGGACGGAGCACCTTTTCCAATTTGAAAATGTTTGTATGAAAAACAATTTGAAGGATACTATTGTAAATAGGGTAAATAGTATAGGGTCAATTCTACGTGGTTAAAAATTAACGGAATGCTATGTTTGACAAGTTTCCGCTATTAGAAATGTTATAGTCAAGATTACGATTTCAATTTTAACTGGTATCGAGTTTTCCGTTAATATTATGCACACAGAGTAGTAAAATGGAGTTTGCAGATTGTCTTATTTTTAACATGCGTTAATCTTATGGAAAACTGGTTTGGGTGAAAATCACTGAAATCTCAATATGAACAAAAACTCAAGCCAAGGTTCCGACACTGAGGCCACTGGCGGGCCCATTGTGCCATTCCTGCTACCTAGGCATCCATGAAACCGAGCCCTTCAATGAAGGCCTCAACCTTTTTCAATGGATGTCTGCTTGTGTCTCCAGGGGCCATAACAGGGACTCCGAAGATTCGCCTGCGTAGTACAGCCCAGTGTGGACACGTTTCGTCAGTCATGCCGCAACCCCTACATAGGGAACTTTCCTCTACACCTAAGTTGTGGAGGTGTTTCCTCATACAGCAGTGCCCTGTTAGGAGTCCTGCTTTCTTCCTTAGCCTACTCCTTGGTAGTTCAGTGACTGCACTGGCGTGTCCATCAGTCCATCCCTTCAGTAAAAGTTTGGATTGTCTAGGACCCTGCAGAGCATTCCAATGAACGAGGTGCTGATTCCTCAACCACTTCTTCGTCTCCTTGCGTATTTTCTGTTTTGTTAGGCCCAGGGTCGGGCCCGGGCCGCAGAAAGGAGCTGCCGCCCCTTCCGCAGCCAGTGCATCCGCCATCTCGTTGCCTTCAAAACCAGAGTGGGCTGGAATCCATTCTAGCCGCACCACGTTCTGCCTTAGCAAGTCGTTCTCGACATTCGTTAGCAAGTCCTGAGTTGCTGGTATACCCACTCAGGGCTTTAATTGCTGCCTGACTGTCGGAGTATATGATTATGCGTCGATCCACATAACCTCTGTCTAGGTTTATCTGCGCACATTCCAAGATAGCATATATCTCGGCCTGATATGCAGATACACCCTCACTCAATGGTACACAAACCTGTGTTCTTGGGTTCTTGGAGTAAATTCCAGCCCCTGCTCTATCACCGGAGCATGAGCCATCTGTGTACCAGACGGTCCCATTAGGCTGTGTATTCCTCTCTTTTTCCCAGGACTCTCTGTCCCGTATCATGGCCCTGTATGGGGTAGCAAAGTAGTACTTACGCAGGCATTCATCAGACGCTCGGGCCAGAACTGGAATATCTTCCAGGAGCCGGAGCTTTTTGACGTGCCTGCACTCTTTCCCTCTTCGCACGTATCCCAGCCGCTTCAAGCGCAGGAAAGCCCTCCCCGCCTCAGCCTCGATCACATGGTGGAGAGGCCGAAGACCAAGGATCACCTCCATCGCAACAGTTGGTGTAGTCTTCATGCAGCCAGTTGTCCCCAAACTGACAACCCTTTGAAGGCGTGCCAGTTGCGATCTAGCCGTGACTAATATTTTGTCATTTGTGATTTTATAATCGACAGTGATTCACATTGTCTCTATATATTTATCAAGTCCATTCTCTAATGTGCAATGTGTAATGTGCAAATAAGTATATATCACACATATTAGTGCAGTGTCCTAAATTTAAATTACAACGAGAACATCACGGTATTAAAGGACCGTTAGAGAACATACTAAATGAAAATTGCAACATAGAAAACGTATTAGGGTTCCTCAACCAAACTAATCTTTGTTCTAAAATTTTAGCTACCTACCACATAACTGTATGTATTTTATTGTTAACTAAAACCATGTTACTTGTATTGTTCCACTGCTAATAGCCCTTAGCGGTTGATGCAGTTTGATATTAAAATAAAAAAGTCCATTCTGTCGTTTTTATTTTACGTACAGCTAAATAAACAAAAATTCTAATTGTTAGATAATTCTTCCAAAATTGAGAGAACAAACAAAATTTTGTTTTAAATCTACCTTCATCATGTTACATGGAATGGGATTTCCTATAATTTTTAATTCGTGAATTTAAGAAAATGATTAGGAAGTCGATATATTTTCGATAAGGGGCATGATATTCCATCTCGGAAAAATTTGTTGATTATGTTCTAACTTCCCCGGACTAGTTGTCATTCGAAAATAACAAGATGCTTGCGAAATATTCAATCCTTGAAAATAGTGGGACTAATTTGGTCCATAAAGATTTTTGTAAAATATAAAATAATAAAATACATCAGTATTCACTTATATTATGAAACAAAAAAGCATTATTAATATTAGTGTTGTCAGTTTAAAACACATCCAAAAAAATTATATTCCGTACTCCTTTGGTTTAAAACACTCAGAAACCGTTAATATCCTAATTTCTTATGGTTTGTTTTTGTTTGTATTTATAGTAACTAATTTATATTTCACGTTGATATGTTTATGTAAGTGTTGATAGTCAGTGTGAAAAACTAGCGTGACGATAGGACTCAATTTAAGTACCTAGTACGTGTTCGACTCTAATTGAACCGTTTACAGCATGAATAATTTTTTCGTGGGAAACCGAAGTTGCTTGAATATACAGGGTGTAACAAAAAGGCAGGTCATAAATCATACCACATATTCTGGGGCTAAAAATAACTCGATCCAACCCAAGTAACCCTAGTACAAATATGCATGCGAAAAAAGTTACAACCCTTCGAAGTTACCAAATGAAAATTGATTTTTTCAAATATTTCGACAGTTGTTCGACATATTAAATAAATAAATAAGATTCAATCAAAAATTTGGTACCCTCGAAAAACTTAAAAATTCATTGACTTTAATTTTTGTTACTCGGAAATTTTTGAAGCATAATGAAAAATAGGCCGTATCTCGATAAAAACTGATAATTGTAAAAAGTACTAGCGGGCAAACAAGTTTCAAAAATAATGTGTTTGAATAATGGTGCCACAATAAGCATTAAATTGTAACGTGCACAAAACTTTTGGGGGGGTTAAGGGGATCTCAACTCTCATACATTTTTAACGGGGTGCAATAATTCCTTAATTTTTTTAAGATGCTGTAATCATAAGAAAGTCACTTCTCAACTTTCATTATAATATGTCGAACAACTGTCGAAATATTTGAAAAAATCAATGTTCATTTGGTAACTTCGAAGGGTTGTAACTTTTTTCGCATGCACATTAGTACTAGAGTAACTTGGGTTGGATCGAGTTATTTTTAGCCCCAGAATATGTGGTATGATTTATGACCTGCTTTTTTGTTACACCCTGTATATTTGAAGGGTTTTATTGTTCGTAAGAATAACTTTATTTTGGTAAAAATTGAATCACGCTCCAGCTGGTTAATGTCAAGACTTGTCAACTACAGTCGACAAAAGCAAAAAAGATCCCAGGAAAATATGTGTTCTAAAAGAAAGGTCATCGCAACCAACCAATGTTAACTATCGTACATTAGTAATTGTAAACAAAATCGAAGTAATATGACGAATGATTTTATCAATTTTGGTGTCTGTATCAGCATTGTCAATGTGATGATAATTAACCGATTTTCAGACAATTTTGCTAACTGAATAATTAAAGCGACTAGTGCCGAAGACAAGACATTTACTTCGACAACACGGTGTCCTTTTGGTAATTTTGACAAATTCTGATAATTTGAATTTTAAGTTTGGATAGTTTTTATTTTTGGATTTCCAACACTGGACTGCCTTCTATTTGATGTCAGCTGTCATTTAAAATATTTACTGTTATATTTTTATACATTATTATTGGCTTCACAGAACAATCTGTCATTCATTTTTGGAGTTTGCTCTTGTGTTATGTGAAACACAACAATTGAAGTAGATAGTTATAACTTTTGCAAATATTTTATTTAAAAACTGTGTGTGTTTGTTAATCTATACCTTTGCTCTTATCTTTTGAACTCAAAAATATGGGTATACTGCTTTCTAAGAGAAAAGCTGATATCGGTTGTATTACTGTTGTCACCAATAAGTCTTCTTGTTACGTTAAAGTTATGCCTCTACAACGATTACAGGTGCAACTGGAGCAATTAGTGCTTTTGATACTTGAAGGTGTATTCCAGCAAGAAGTCGCTTCGCGCTTACATGACGTATCTCAAAGCGTTGTTAGTCGAGCAAGCAATCAACATGCTGCATGAGGGAATGCCGAGTATACCTACACATGGAGGAGAACGAAAACGATGCACAACACAAAATTAAGATCATTTAATAGTCCTGGTTTCTAGGAGAAACCCAACATTCACATCTTAAAGAATCGGCAGCTTCTTCTTTAGACAAGCTACTAGACTAGTTATTTATGGTCAGACTATCAGAAAAAGGACGCACATTCGTAATTTGAGGGCAAGAAGACGCCCCATATAATCACGCTTAACAGCAGCGCAGTGTGCATGTAGACATCGGTGGTCTATATCTATAAAGCACAGCAATAGGAATCTTGGAAATTGGAGGCGTTGTCTTTTCTCCGAAGAATCATGATTTCGAGCCTGAGGTGGTCGTACACGGTATCAATTTTCACAAACAACCGTTGTAAATAGCGTAATGAAGGAACTTTGTATAATTTTTTTAACTAATGGCGATTCAACTCATTGGACCTTTTGGAAAAAAATTAAATTTCCCACGAGCTTGTGGTTTGAATTTTTGGAACTTCACGTCAGGTTATGATTGAGCGACCGGGGGTCGCGACGCAAAAGATCTGACCGTTACGTTACGTTATGTTACGTTGCTTCGTTATGTGCCTTGCTTGCGTGCGTATGCTCTCTCCTGAGTCTCTCTCTCGTTTACCAAGCAGCGATTCATATGCTTCGGCCGGGAATCGTACCCGGGCCGCCCGCGTGGAAGGCGAGCATTCTACCACTGAACCACCGATGCTACATTAAGATTCTATGCAAAGCTGGTGATCTACTTGAATTTGTTCGAATAAATGTTTACCATTATTTCCATAATTTTTTTTGCGCGATTGATCTTTTTTATTTTAATTACAGCATCGGTTGTCAGGACGGTAGGTTGTGTTTACTGGTTCCTAAGTTTAACACAACGGTAAGTGATTTACTTACCGTTCAGACGTCGAAAAGTAATAAATAGCATAAAAACAATTTCACCAAAATGCAAAATAATTTAAACTGATCGAGAAGTATAAATGTCACTTTTGACATTTCGTTCATTTCGAAGATATTTAAATTATTTTATTCGGAATTTATTTCAATACGATCGCACAAAAAATGTTATAAGCATCTCGAACGTTAAGGGTAATTACGACGTTTGCTGTAGATTCCTCTCGTAAAATTGGACAAAATGATACGAGGATTAAGGGGTCTAGCTCATTTACTTTTCGAAATACAGGGTGTTAAAATTTTGAAAACTTGAATGTTTTAATTCGATAACTTTAAAATGGGCGGATAAATTGATTCGACATTTGGCAGGTTGTTTTGAATGTAAAAGGGCATATTTTGATGGAAATAGTAGTTTGTGCAACTAGTGTGGATATGATTGCCATATCGCACGAGGACGAAGGCGTCGTAAGCGCCGTAGGCGGAGTGCTCAATCGTTGAAGTGCGATATGGACAATCCACACGAGTCGAACAGCATATTTTTTCCACGACCCACTTGAGAAAAAATCTAGAAAATAAAAATTCCTATAAACTGTAATATAACTTCAAATTGAATATTTAACAATTCAATTTTATGTTTCCACTAATTTTTTTGTGGTAAACGTACAGTTCTTGAATGTCCAATTTGTATAATGCTACGGTTTCCCTTTTTAAATATACGATGCTGTTATAAGTAGATGTTGTCAGTCGGACTCCCTCATGAAGGGTACCGTACCATCATCTATAATAATGAATATTCTGCTAAATATTTCAAACGTCTACCTGTTGTCGTTATTAATATTAAACAGAATAATTATTTAAAAATAAAATCAACAATAAAAAACAAACTTCTTCACGGGGAATCGAACCCGGGTCTACCGCGTGAGAGTCTGGTTTGCTTACTACTCGACCACTGAGGAATATGCAAATTGTTTATCTATAACGTCAGATGTATTACATAATTTTTGCTTAAAAGGAACTAAAGTTCTTACAGGGTGTCCCGCGACACGTTCTACCTTTTTTTATAAATATAATATTTTTGCAATAACTTCAAAAAAATGAGAATTTCTTAGCAAACTCTGTTTGAGTGACCCGGTGACCCAGGTGCGGATTACAGCAACGTCACAATGAGGAATTTTGTAGAGCTTTCAATCCCGACTAAATTCCACTCTAGAACAATCCGATATCATCCAGTTTACGTGTATTTTAAATGGAAAATATTTGAAAAATATTTGAGTACATTATTTTTCAACAGTAAAAACACAAGAGCTTCGTCGGATAAATTTCTCTTTCCAACGAAACAATTTTGCCAATCACTAATTTTACGAGAAAAACTGACATGATAAAATCGCTTACCGAAGGTGGAGCGATTTTATCTAATGTCAGTTTTTCGAGCAAATTTAGTGATTGACAAAACTTTGAGTTGAAGAGAAATTTATCTGATAAAAGAAAAGCTCGAGTGTTTTTTGGCAAGATAAATTAACTACAACAATAATTATCTTTATTAATACCCCAAACTTGCGACTCATTGTCATTGCGTAAAAGTGACGTCCGCTTACTAGATATTGAGGAAGAGAAGTTTTTATCCGATAAAAAAGGATGCACCTTTTTTATCGATGTCAAAGTGACAATAACATTTCCAGGTATATGACATTTTAACATTGGAGTTAATTTATCGTACGAAATTAACTTTCAATTAACGAATCAATACATTTTGTTATAAGCGTGTTAGGTAGTCACTGTTAGTATACCGGCCATACCTACTAAAATTTCATGTAGGTACTGTAGTTTTTTATTGTGGCCTTGCTTCCAGCTTAGTAAATATTTGTTTTTAAACAGAATCTAAAATCACCGGAAGCCCTGTGACTCATTTTTCAAAATAGCCGGTAAAAAAACAAGCCTGCTTAATTGAAGGGAAAATTTTGGACGTGTGAAGTGATCAACAACAAAATAAACGTTGATTTGGGATGCAGTAGAGTGCACAATCCAGGAACGGATTTTTGTCTCATTTTGGAAATGTTAATAAAACGCGTTTGGTGATATTTTTGTTTTTAAAATATCTCTGAGTCAGTTTGTGATTTTGTGTATTGAAGTGTGTTCCCATGAACAATTCCAATGATAAATCATAAGAAAACATAAATAAAAACTTATGATACCTCCTGATGACGCAGGTAATTGATTATTAGAAATTTCTTTTTCTAAACAAATTTGACTACATTCGGCTGAAATACTAGCTACACATTTAGTTGTATTATTAAAGCAGTTCCTTTGATTTATCGTCTTTTATTATTGGACTCTTTCAATACAATGCGCTCCAAATCCAATTGAATATGATGCCCCTCTTCCCAAGTATGTTTGCAAATACCTGACTCGAATAACTCCCTACCATATTTTTGAATTGAAAATATAAAAAAGAATTATTTGCAATTCCACTCATTGGAAAATGAAGTTATTTTAATTTATTATCATATTATTATCATATTGACAATAATCAACTGAACATTGACATTAGTAAATAGATAAAATGAAGATAGTTGACTCAATAGTTACCTATTTTTCTACCTCAGACCTACTTCCGAAAAGTGCTACAACACTACAACTTTACAACACGATCCACCGCCATTCATTCATTCATTCATTCAAACGTTTGGGTTGTGCTCAACAGCCCGGGCACTTGACCTAAGTCATTGTACCATTCCCAATGTTATCTACTTCCACTCCAAAAGTTTCGTGTCCTCTATATAGGCCACTAGCTTATTTGGGGGGATCCACCGCCATATGGAGTTGTGTAAAACCATCAATTAATAACACGCTTTACCGATTACGACTATTTACAGTAAACTGCAATTAAGCATATTTAAAAAACATTTCCTTGAGCAAGAACAATGAGACGTTAAAGCTCTATTAGATTACCAAAGCAGTATATTGTTGACATCGCTTGCTCGATCTTTTCCTTTATTATTTCCGCTTATAGATTACGTAACGATGTTAATGTTTATTTTAAAAATGGTAGGTCCAGCATCCCTGGTTGATAAGTAAACTAAAAGCACTATTCATTGCTAAGATTTTTGTAGTCGGTGGACCAAACTGTAAACCATATTTTAATAGCATAATAATATTTCCACATAGTCCATTATAAATATTATGGGTTGTTTCTCATAACTTAAATTCAATATGGCATGATTTTTCAAGAATAAAATTTTAATTATTCCCGTTTAAATTACTTTAGGAAAATAACTTGAATGCTTAGACGAAACGGAAACTTGATAAGCTTTGTTATATGAAACCCTACAGGAATGACGTTATGCCACACAAATTTCTTGTTGAAGTCACGTTTTTACCATGCATAAAAATATGTATTCTTTAAGTTGTTAATTTATAGTCCGTTGAACCGAAACAAATGGATTCGTGGACAAGTTTGCTTTTTAAAGTTCACTGAAAACTTGTCAACGAATTCACGTTAACACGTCGTAGACGTCATTTATTATGTAAGGTGTATTGAAAACTAAATAAGCATAATGTATTGTTTTACATTATTTGTTAAAGTTGAAAGTTATTATTCAGTTGCCAATATTCATCAGTGAGAAACGAATTAGTTTGTATAGGTACCATTACAACTTACGATGTAGACTTTCAATTATTGTGGTTGTAATAAATTATAATTTTTTACTTACGAGCGTTTTATTATAAGTGTTGTATATAACAACATAATTGTCGCCTGTCAACAAATATCATAATGTCCAAAGAGAATGTCATGCTTAGTTAACTTTACGCCAAAGTTTCAAACCACTTCGTTTAAAGCTATACAGGGTTTCTCATTATATTTTGACTCCCACTTATTTTCATTAATTAGGGAATACAAGAAAGAGTTTCAAATAAAAGTTGTTTTATTTTACCTGTTCCAACCAAAAATGTAACAACAGACTGAATTTTGTGTACAGGGAGTGCCCAATAAAATGCGTCTTCAATATTTCAAATGGGCTACCCTGTATTTTTGTATAGTCTTAAGTAGCCCTGCATTTCCTGATTAGAAATATATAACATTGTGTAGCATTACTTTTGTTCTATAATGAACGTTTTATAATGTACGGTACAAATTTTCTCCACGACTAAATAATAACGCACAAATTATTTTTACATATTTAGCTGCATAATGATATAAATTCTTCACAACAGTGAACAATGAAAAATAATTCACTCTCGTTAGCCAATCACATTCTATTAATATCAGAATTCACGCTAAAATGAATTAAAATGAATACATCAAATCGTCTTTTTTAAAACATCAAATACCCAATAACACAAATCGCTTCTGACAGCGCGTCGTTTGAAACGTCAAAATAATTATATAATCATAATTTTGCGTATTATATAAAGGAAAAATGGACAAGTAGCGATAGTGAATATGTACGCCTCCCGAAATAAATTTCATTTATAAATGTAAGGGTTCCGATTGAAAATATGAGTTATGTATATATATATATATTTGCTCTTTACATTTTTATAATATGCTCTATAGCCTAGTGGTTGACTATGGCTCGGACAATTGGGGTTCGATCCTCACTGGAAGTTTTTTTAGTCGTGGAGAAAGTATAGTCTTTTACTTGTATAGAATGGCTATTATTCACTTGGATGATTCCAAAACTCACTCGCTGCGCTCTCTCGTTTTGGAAACTTCATCCGCGTGAATAATAGCCATCATTCTGCACTCATTGAAGAATATACTATTATAAGAAACTTTTTTTTTGTGTTTCTGTGAATAATGGAAATAAGCGGGGGTTAAAATAT
Source organism: Galerucella calmariensis (assembly GCA_910591675.1). Classification (NCBI taxonomy): domain Eukaryota; kingdom Metazoa; phylum Arthropoda; class Insecta; order Coleoptera; family Chrysomelidae; genus Galerucella; species Galerucella calmariensis. The sequence goes on from CAJUYG010000618.1 coordinate 109,819, forward strand.
AATGCGAAACCCTGTACCTAAATTGAATTTTTAAAGTTGATGAGTCAACGGAAAAAATGGATTTATGCTAAGAACATTTTCGCGCAATAATAATTAACTGAACAAGAAAACCTTGCCGAGTTGGTTTCTATTTTCGCTTTAATGTTTTTCCCTTTTCATGACTCTCTAAGTACTTACTACAAAACGACAAAGAATAAAGTATTGTTAACTTGGTCGTGAACCTCAAAATTAATTTAAAAAAAAGCAAAACGGCCTAACACACAAAAAATCATTGGAACATTGAATTTTGTATTCATTATAAACAAGCTAGCGTCGACTTATTGTTAGAAAAAAATTAGTGACTTGGATATTCTTGGTATTGGTCTTGCTTTCACATTTTTTCACAGTTTGCACATGCTTTTACTTATATACAGCGTGTAGACGGAAGGGGTATCCTATACCTAGGTGAAAATGTTTAAATATTAGTTTTAGTGAAAAATTCCATTCATGATAAAAAGTTTTGCTTGTTCTGAAACCCCATCAAATGGAATTAAATTCAAGTGTATTAAAACCCGTCTCATTTTATAGGTAGTTTGGCGAAAACCATATGAATAGGTACTTACAAAGAATTTGGAAAGAGAATTAAGAGATGTTTTGAAGCTGGGGGAGGATAAATTGAATGGAAGTTTTTTGCTTACTTAGTGTTTCTTACATTATCATTCTTATATTGTTATTTTTGATAATGCTTATAATTCTTCAATAGTTATCATTATCAAATATTTATAGGAAAATGACAATTCAAAAATTATTTATAAAAGTTGACAATTAGTTGTTACATCGTTAAAACGTCACTCACTAGATTAATACATTATTGTCGAACTTAGTGAAAAAATTCATAAGGTTTTCATAAAACTGGATATACAATGAGACAGGTTTTGGAAAGCTTGTATTTTTTTTAAATTTTGGGGTTCCAGAACAAGAAACTTTTTATCAAGAATGACATTTTTAACTAAACCTAATATTGAAACATTTTTCACCTATAGGATACCTCATCCGCGGACACGCTGTAGCCTGTTTCAGCTTTCAATGGAGTTGTTAAAATTCTGTATTTAGTTTTATCTCCTGTTAGGATGCAGAGATATTATTTTCCGCCGTCACTGAAACATCGAAAGCGTTACTGGCCCGATATTTCACCAATAATATTGAAACCAACTTCAACAAGAAACGGGACCTAATCAGAGAGTAGACCTAACGTTGTCGATTCGTCGTTGACAGCTAATTTTAGAACTTGCTAGTTTCTCCATGTTTATCAATTGGCGGTAGTTGATACGTCCCTTAATCGGTTCTAGCTTTAGTTAATTAGTATCCGAGAAATCGATTTGCTTTGCCAGAACTGCTTTGATACTTGTTACTAATTGGGAAAAAGAAGGTCTATTTACGCTACACCATATATCTCAATCCACACTGTAATTAAAGAGGATTGAAACATGCATAAATGTCAGTCAATATCAATTTAAACATCATGCGACGTTAAACATGATTTTTTGAATGAATAAGCGAAAGTTTTTAAATTGGATTTTATAGGTTTGCGTAGTTTACCAATAAATATACTGCAACTTTCTATACGTTTACCTTCTCCATTCAATAAGTTTTGATAACAATATTTTCTGTTTTATATGATAGCAAACCATTATAGTATATTAAGTATTAAGAACGGTAAGTGTTGTTTACCGGTCGACAGCAATGTTTGGAGGCTGATTTTTT
>CAJUYG010000618.1:116561-128126 GCA_910591675.1 Galerucella calmariensis
TATATTTACAAAATGGTGAATCGTTGTGTAATATGCAAAATTATGTATAAGTAATGCTGCTTGCTGTATATATCGTTTTACAGGAAAGCAACACGCTCTGAACAGTCTTACAATTCTGAAACTACCAGTGTCGCATTATTTGATCTAAAAATACCATTCAACCATTAGCGAAATGGCCACAGCTGTCCCTACCGCGTTCATCAAATCATGTCATTAAATTCAGTCAAATCAAGCTCCGAAGACGACTAAGGTAGGTGACGCACTAGTGAAATTTGTTGCGTGAAACATGTTCACATGAAACTAGTATCAGTGCACATTGCAGAAACTATTTTCAGGCTGTTTTTCGTATTTAATATTATGAAACTAGTTGCAAATGTGCTTTTCGATGGAGAAGATGTAGTTTTACTATGTTGAGCGAACCGCAGACTGCGAAATAGAGTAATTGAGAAAAAAAGACGGTTTTGGGTACATCCTTATAATCAAAGAAACCTGCAACATGGTGCGACCGTCATAGGAGAACTTAGACAACACCCAGATAAGTTTCAACAGTTTCATAGAACACGCAGCTGCTGCTATTGTTGCGTTTCTTCAAGACGGAAGAAGTGAGCGATATGCTGCCCGAGAGTGTCATGTCTCCAATAGCATGTATTTTCACGTGTTTTTTTTTAAACTGATATTAACAATTTTTGGGAAATTAGAGTGTGGAAGCATTGTGAGATATATTTATAGAAACTTCAATTGAAACACTGTATATAAACTTTATTTTATCCCTTTAACTAGAAGTTGAAATTTTCTTATTTTACAGGTATTTTAAAAAATGTCTTGATAAAATGCTGACTCAACACCTAACTAATGGTTTCTGTAGCTAGCCGCATTACTCTGTTAAATGTCACCCACAAAGTTAAGGGTTAATAACAGGTGACAAATGCAGGTAACAAGGGGCCAGGACCGCATTTCTTATATTACATTCCATGCGCTACTCCAGAAGTAAGATTATTAAGAACTGTCTAATTAAACTAACAAAATTATATGCATAATTATACATAGGTACGTTGTCAGTTGTATGAAAAGAGCGAAGCGGGTGCCAATATGATCAACCACTAGACTGCAGAACTGCCAACTTAAATTCAAAACGCTTCCCATAGTTTCCAACCAAAATACTCGTATTTTAATTTAATTCCAATAATTGTTGACGCTACAACTGCTGTTAAAGGAAAATGTCAAATCATTTTTTGATTGTGGAGAAAACGTTGTATTGCATTCGTGTTTTAGGTGTGTTTTTACCCACTTAAGAAGATTATACTCGAGCTTCCCTCTCGGGTGTAATTTTTCTTGCGTGGAGAAAACACTAGGTATCTAATATATATCATTATTAATCATGCGAAAACACTTGGGTAAAGTTTTTTTTCAATATCTAAGATTTGACCTGACCTGAGATGGGATAATGACATGCAATAGGGCCATAAAGGTATTAGCCGTGACAGGGTAGTATTAATTTCGTTGGCGAATAATAAATTATTACCTGAAAACTCTAAAAGACTTTTGGGTCATTCTTATAAATAATTTATTTTTCATCTTTTTCATCAGGTATAGTGCGGCTCTGCACGGTAAATCCGAAAAGTTTTATGGTTTTATTGCATCTCAAGCACAAGTCAAGTCAAGTCAAGTCAAGTCAAGTCAAGTCAAATTAATTTCTTAGATATTGAAAAAAAAACTATACCCAGGATTATTTCTCTTAAATAGTTCTCTTAAATATTCGTTGTATGCCATTTTCTTTGCTTTGAACTATTTGTATGCCAATTTCTGTATGTAGGTACACAACTTCTAATCATCAAACTATCATTTCTCAAGTTTATGATGTAATAAATTCATATTCCTATTAAATTTCCAGTAAATTGAGATAAGCATTACGATGTATATAATATTAGATCTGACAAAGTTACTAAAGTGGTATATCATACCACCGCTTCTTAGATGTACTTCCAAACTCCTAAAAATAAATATTCCTTGAAATCGTCACTTTCGAGAACAATCCGCATCATCTAAAGTTCATGAGAAGTTCCCAAATTAACACAAGTATATAAGCCTCAACCAAAGTTCCCTAATATATCGCCATATTTCTCTCTGTTAAATCGGGTAATTAACTATAAATCTGCCGGGTTAAATAACCCACAACCCTCTTTCATAAACCCAACAAAAAAATAGAGTTTTGCGCGAACAGAGCCGGTCCGAGGTATTTTTCCGAAATTAGTTATTGGTGTTTTTCATAGTTGGATTGTTTTTATTCATTGGAACAATAGTCAAGGCAAATAACACTTTTGCAAAGAGAAAATTGTTAACAGGATGGGAACAGTTTGAAATGGTAAATAGGAGTATAATAATCGTAAAAAAATTAAATGCGTGAGCAGGGTATTTCCAGATATATTTGGGGGGTGAAAAGGGGTGGAATTTTGGAATATTGCGATTTCCGGCGAAAGTTGACGTCGGAAAAAAAAGAGTACAACAGAAAAGTTCTAGATCATAAAAAGGTCTACAACTTTTGTGGAAATGATTTTTTCATATAATCTCAAAAACTCCGAGAAGAATGAGAAAAAATGCTTTTATCGTTTATTATTTTTCATTTACAAAATAATAATTTTATTTTGACAAAACTTGGTGAATGTATACCTTTTTATGTCCGAAAAATCCACAAATTTTTGCAGATAAAAATATCAAAAGACTTCCGAGATAATCACGTTTCTCGGCAAAAAAAATATTTTTCAAATTAAGATTCTCCTTTGGAAAATTGTCGTAGAGACTTCATTCATGTCGCCATTTTTTCGTCTTGAGCTATACTTTCTTGTGAAATAATAAAATAATACAGTCCCCATTCAGAAACATGCTCAAAAATTGGAAAAATCAAAAAATGAATTCTGCAACCATCTTTTTTTAATGATTGTTAATAATTTGTTTAAAATTTCAAATAATTCTTGAAACCCAATTGCACTATTCAATTGCGCGGAAAAAAACAAAAGATCCTTAGGGCGAGTTGTACCAAACACCTAAACTCGGTTTAATGATGACTGATGTTTAGACTGATGTAATTATTGTTGATAAATACATCAATCAGCCACAGTCTAAACATCAGTTATCATTAAACCAAGTTTAAGTGTTTGATACAACTCGCCCTTATTAGTGTTATTATGTGATGCAAAACTTTATCATATGTCTACCTTAACAATTAGTGAACTACATCAATCGAGGTTTTTTATATACGTTTGTAAATTGATCATCTATTTCTTCAATATTGCTTCAATATTTAATGCGCTTACTAACTGCCCTCAGAGAAGTGGACACACCTACCCTAATATTTAATAATAATTACTAAATACGTCAAAACAAATTTTATTTTTATTTTATTTTATTTATTTATTTGGGATACAAACAGGACAAACCCATAAAAGTATCCACTAATAGTTACACATAATTTTACAAATTAGGTAAAAGAGAAAATATAAATATTATCATATAACTACATTAAATAAAAGTAAATAGAATTATACCTACCAAAAAAGAGAAAAAATAGAGAACAAGAGTAGGTAATAAAACAAAATTAAGTTTGCAAAAAATAGTCTTTCAGTAGTTTTTTAATCAAATCTGCACTGTGGTAAAAAATATCCATTTCGATAATACTGGACAATTTATTATAGGTATTTGTTATTCTGTGAGCAGGAGAATTTAGAAAATAATTGGTGAGTGGCTGGGAATACGGAGTGTTATGAAGTTTGTAAGTTCAAGGCAATCTATATTGTTATTGAGGATTTTATTAATAAACAGTACATCTGCAATTTGCCTACCATGCTCTAGTGAAATTATCTTTAAATTAGAACGAATATGTTGCCTATCCACATCGGGATAAAAATTTTTCTTACAATATGAAATAAACTTGTTCTGGACTGTTTCTAATTTTGAAATATAGACCGAATAGAGCGGGTTGCAAATAGTAGAACCAAACGTTAATATACTATTTACGTATGTCATATATAATGTTCTAACCGTAAGAGGATTTTAAAGTTCGAAACATGTTCTGTATATGAAGTCCAACTGCTGATTAGCTTTTCTAGTTATATTACAAATATGCCGATCGAAAAGTAATTTGAGTCTAAAAAAATACCAAGATCCCTAACAGTATCTACAGCGTGTAATACGCTATTAGAAATTTCATATGTATTGTAGTTCGTCTGAATTACAACGAGAAAATTGTATATAATTACACTTTGAGACATTTAAAAACAAATTATTTCTCAGACAGTAGTCGGATAAATTGTCTAAGTCTTCTTGCAATCGAACTCTGTCGTAAGCACATGAAATTGAGTGATATATTTTCAAATCATCGGCATACATAACAAACTAAGCAAATTGAAAGCAACTAGAGATGTCATTTATATATAAATTAAAAAGTAAAGGACCTAAATTGGACCCCTGAGGTACTCCTGAAGTAGTTACCACAGCCTTAGAATTAAAAGCACCTAAAATTACTTGCTGTGACCTATTTCTGACATATGAGTCGAACCATCTTAATAAATTACCATGGTATACAGACTTCAGAAAGTTTTGAGACAAGGACGGAATGATCTATTTTGTCGAAGGCCTTACTGAAATCAGTATACACAGAATCGACGTTATGCCTATCATTTAGACTTTTAAGTATGTATTCAACATATAGGAATAAATTTGTATCTACCGAACGTTTTTTCATGAAGCCATGATGTTCAATGTTAAGTAGGTTTTTTACGTCATGATAAAGAAAATCAAAAATGATACTTTCAAACACCTTACTAAAGATGTTTAATTTAGAAATAGGTCTATAATTTTCAACTCTATTCTTGCTTCCAGATTTATGAATTGGTGTAATAAAGGCTGTTTTCCATGTATCAGGAAATTGACCTGAACTGAGAAATTTATTGAATAGCAAAAATAATGGCTCTATTAGCGATTCCTTACAATTTTTAATAAAATCAGTAGGTAATTCATCTGGCCCAGGACCTTTATTGGGTAAATTTTCAATTTTTTTATCAATAGTTTCACGAGTAATAACTATTATCTCTTTCATTACTTGGTACAAATAAAAACTAACTTTTCTGAGGGTCGGTAGGTAGTTACAAATAAAACATGTTTATTATTGACAAAATGTTATAATTTAATTACTTACCTTCTATTTCTATTAAGAAAACTTGATTTAATTATCAAGCAACTCAACTACAACAACTATAATAATTGTGATTGCTATTCAACAGTTGCAATCGCGTTGTAATTGCTAAAAAATCGCTTACAGAATACGTATTTTTCACATGAATAACTGAAAAATTCACTTTTTTAATTAACCAATTGCTCACTAGAGGCAGTTAACAAATAAATTGCGATCGCGGTCGCAGTTGCTTCTTCGAAAATACGAAACCCGCGTTTGACAGCGACAATTGCGCAATTATCGGCAGTCGCAAGTTAAAGAATAGGCCTGCCGTATTAAGAAATATCAAATAACGGTCCCCTCACGACAACGGCGTCGTTTGGTATCAGTTGGTATTCACAACTTACCCAGAAGAGACATGACGGCACCTTTCCAAAACGAGCGGACACAATATGGCAACGTTGTGTCGATAACTGAATCTGTAACGTATCAATAATACCTCAACCTCAAACTATAATCGACATTCCTTTGATTTCTTATTCCTTTGTTGAAAGTTTTTGGGTATTATAAAATATATAATATATATATACTGGTAACGAGAGCTGAAAGTTTCAATATTTAAACCAATTTATGGTAAAGCTCTTTCCATTATTGCTCGAAGATATTTGGTTTCATTCCACTCACACTTATTTAGGTTAAAAGCCTTTACTTTTCCAATCGTAAAAATAAGATCACGAATGGATTTCAAAATCGGTTAAAGGATTCTCTCACAAACGAAATTATTCGAGTAGAGATATCGTAGTTAGGAAATCTAAGAATGTTTCTGAAATGGAGTAAAACTCGTTACGGCTAAACTATAGAGACATTCGCTCGGAGTGGAATGATAGTAAATGAAAGCTTCTGGTTTCTTAGCAAATTTGACTGAGCACGGCGGCTATATATTGAGAAACATACTATCAGTGACTATAATAGTCACTGATACTATTGTTCGAACTTGAACACACAAAAAAATTGTATTTGCATGTTATTGGGATGGTCAGCTCGCAGTTGTGCTTTTTTGTATTTTTATATTGCATTATTCGGTATTTTTTGAATCTTTTTACACTTGTGTGAAAGAAGGTGCTGCCTTGAGGCTTTTTACCTTCGTAAAATTTCAGTTATATGATACAAGATGGTTGGAAATTATTTTTTTCTCTACTAGCTATGAAGTTGATAATTATTGCGTCTTCTTGGCAACTGAGAATTTGAATTCCTCTATTATTGGTTAATCGTTTTTTCTATTAATAACCCAGGTCAATAATTGACCAATTCAAATGTTTTGAGAACCCAGGAATAGTAGTTTATCACAAACTTGTGCAACATAGTTTTGTATACTCAGGAGATGGTCTTTAACATATTTGCTACTTGAAATTACCTAATAAGATGAAATTATTTGAATAAAAATACCAATAGTTTAAAATTTGCGCTTAACCAAACATTACTGATGGCATGAGGAGTGCGTTCATAATCTATGGGTTAGGTGGGAAAGAAAAGTCTGTGTACGTGTCAGTCAGGGTAAACGCGGGGTAAACGCATAGGGAGAAATCAGCTTGAACGATTAGGGCGCTCCCTACCGATTTGTAGACTCACATTGATTGCAGAAAAACGTGAACCTAGGAATGTATTTACCTTTAACATTATAACCAGTGGAATTTAGAAATATGTTGATGGAAACTGGTATAGCTTACATTAATCCACAGAATACTGATTAGGGGCCATCCACATTTTTTAAATTTATGCAAGTATTTAAAAATAATCGAGAGAAACAGCTCTCTGTATCTGTACTCGCCGACGACTTTTACACATTTAAATCCTAACCATTCAAAATTCTCGTGAATTTGAGTGTCTCACTTGCATTACAACGCCGCTCTAGAAGTTAAATGGCGTTGCATGAGAGATAATCTCATAGCGAGAATGCTAAACTATTCATAAATATAGATCAAGTTCGTAAATTCTCCAAGTTTTTAATTCAGATCCAAACTTTGCGTTTAAGTATTTTAAATTTTAACATGTGACGTCACAAAACTATTGACCCCCTCATGCCCCTTGTTACACGATGTCACACTTTGGTGATACCCACCCTCCCCATTAACGTGTGAAGTACTTTATGGATGGCCCCTTAACGGTGGCAATACAAAAAAAAACTTATATACATTCAAAAGTAATATGCTTAGATAAAACTACGGCAAACCAAGTTAATAAATCAAAACAAAACCTTTCGGAAAAGGCTTTTAAATTTTGTTAAGATTGTTCGAGATAAAAATTGTGAATAGAGGACGTGATCCACATTAAGAAGTTTGTAAATAGTCGACAACTCGTTTTGTTTCCCAAGTTCTAGGTAATTAGACGGCCAACTTAATGGCACAACAAAAGTCAGGCTGTTAATGTTGGCAGTTTCCCACGATTTATGCCACTCATTGTTTAGGATGGAATAAGAAGTATATTACCTTATTTCTCCACTCAAGTGTCTCCATTTTATCTCCTGGCATTGTATTTTTCTTTAGAAATAAATTTATCACAAAAAACAAGTTTAATGTGAAACTAAGGGAATAAATTGAATATTTTTTGTATAATAATATCAATTGATTTTTAATGTCAAATCTTTGAATTTCTGTCATGTGACGGGACATCTTGAGATACTAAACTGGAGCAACCTAATCCTTGTAGATGTCCACGGACTTTATATTTGCGAATCAGAATTTCGACCTCAGGTTACTTACTTTATAGACTACAGATTGTTGCGTCTCTTAGCTTTTTATTTTGTTCCATTTTTTTCCGGTTTGTTTCCTGTTTTCCAATATTTAATATCCAATTCTCTCATATCCACTTTAACTAGATCTTCTCATCTTGTCTTCGGCCTTCCTTTTGGTCTTCCTACTTGCGGTATCCAATTACTTATTCTTCTTATGTTGCTGGTACCGAAATAGGTGTTACATGTCCTAATACTAGGATATCAACAGCCCTGCATACTTTGGGTACTTTGTTACCTCTCTTAATCAAACACCTGCTACAACTCAACAAACATTTCTTGGCGCTCTAAGGTAAAAACTTACCCATCATGACGAAAAGCCTGGGGAGACTCATTCTCTTTTGAGATTCTACAATGTGCACTTCAATAGTACTTACCGGGTGTGACCGATTAGCTGCTAAATGGTAAGCAAAGTATTCAATAAAGAATTACGAGAAATATTAAGCAGTATTTTGATTTTCATTTCAATATAGTGTAATGTTTTTCTTATTTATTTAAACAGTTTTTACTGTGGGATAAAATTATACACTCACTATGGCTAATTACTATCGATTTATTAAAGAAACACTTACACACTATGATAAACTTAATTTATATACACACTACTTAATGTCTATTAATTTATCTACACTCGGTATAATAATTGTCCTAATTTATCTTCAACACTATTTATACGTATATATAATCCTTCAAATCTCTAGAACATTCGCGATAAACCATTGTATGGCCTGGTACATTTCCAGAACAGTCTGGATATTACCTGCGAAAGAACATTTCTAGAAAGGTCGCATTCATCGTTTGCGACAGGACCGGCTTCGGAATTAGTGAGTTCGTAACAATAAGTACATATATTTTTTAATAGTTATATTCATTATCATATTCATTAAATTGAATAAATATACCTACCTGTGGATCAGGTGAAGAATAGTTATAATAGAAGGGATGTAAATAACATTTTTGCGCGATCGATCTTTTTTGTTTATTTACAGCATCGGTTTTCAGGACGGTAGGCTGTGTTTACTGGTTTCTAAGTCTAACACATCGGTAAATGATTTACTTACCGTTCAGACATTGCTGTCGGCCGGTAAACAACCCTTACCGTTCTTAATACTTATTATACACTGTGGGCCGAAATAAAGGAGTACATTTTTTACTTGAAAATATTTTCTTTGTTTTTCGGGCGATTTATTTTCTTTTTGCAGGGCTAATAACCTAACATGTCCTCAACATGGCTGTAAATTTGGAAGCAAAAATAATGTACAGGGTCGGACGAATCAGGAATTTCCTTTTCACTGAAGTGTTCTGGATAGTTTATCTACCGAAAAAGCATATTAGTACAATTTTAGCTAAAACAGTTTCCATTTGCAACGAGCTCAAATGCACTGTTATATAATTTTTTTCATAAGTCGGACCATGTACATTATTTTTGCTCCCAAATTTACAGTCATGTTGAGGACATGTTAGATTATTAGCCCTGCAAAAAGAAAATAAATCGCCCAAAAAACAAAGAAAATATTTTCAATTAAAAAATGTACTCCTTTATTTCGGCATACAGTGTACTATTAGTAATAGTTTCATGAAGGTCTTTGTCGAAAACAATATTAATTATGATATTAAATTTTCTTAAAATCAATGTTTTTAAAAGCTTGTAACTCAGCTATTGTGAATGAAATAGTAGACATCCCACGCGGAAAGGATCGCTGGAAGCCACGGTTTTTAACGGACCTCAGCGATACGCCTCTCGGGCCTCCAACAAACCATCAGCTGTACCTAATTACCTACTTCCCCGCTAGGTATGTAATATGCTATGACAAAAAATATATATGTTACGGTAAAAGTAGATATTGCGGCAAATGTACACATTTGACTCCTTCTTTGGATAATGTGCATTCAACTACCATTTACAATTTCAAAGACGGGAAATGTACATTGAATTCACTATGACCATGTCATTTTGGTAAATGTGAGAAAAATGTATAAATATAATCATTACATTCTCCCTTCCCCTTAAAAGATATCCAATACTTTGTAATGAACATTAAGTTATTCAAGAAGGGAAAGGGAATAAAATCATTGGAATTATCCTTCCCCTTCTTGATTAACTTGATATGAGCGTAACAAGTATTTAATGCATTCACCTTTCCCATTTTTGAAAAATATCCAATACTTTGTAACAGTCATATCAAGTGATTCAGGAAGGGGAACGGCTAATCCAATGATTATATTTCCTTCCCCTTCTTGAATAACCTAGTATGCATTACAATGCATTCATCACTAAAGCAGTGCGATCAACATTTCTTGTTCGAAATCAAACTTAAAAAACAATAACAGAAAGAAATATATTAACTATAGAAAAATTTTCTACATTTTTAATTTATTTGTATTCCAACTTTTCTTAAAACAAGAAGGTGAGGGTATTAATTTACCAAAACGTGGAGTCAAGAGTACACATTTACCGGGAAATGTACATATACAATATATTCAGTTCAAATATACCTAACTTTTTGGAAAATGTACACATTTTACGGTAAAAATGTACATTTCCCAAGAGTGTACATTCACCGTAACATTTACAACCCAGAATATATAGTTTTCCATCTTTAAGTCCAACCTTAGAAACTCCTTGTAACATTTCACTCTTTATAGTATATACAATATCCGCCAAAATAAATTACTGAGAATTAGATTTATTTTTCAATCTTTATTTAAGTGCTCAAAATGTTTCCCATTTTGACGCAAACAAGCATCATATCGATTTGGTAAGTCACTAAACATATTTATAAAATGTGGATGCTGTAATTGCTGGAAAACATTTTTTATTCTTTCTCGTAGTTCTGGAATAATCCCAGGCGGGATTTAAGAGTGAAATATTTTTTGTTTCATCATATTCGAAGTATGTTCCTCGAAAAACTATTCCATTATCAAAATGCAGACGGAGTAGTTCTTGGCTACGCACTGTTGTATGGCTCGTTGCTCCATCTTGTTGAAATAATTGTGTGCACACCTGTAGATCTCGTAAACGGCAAAAGTTCTTTATATCCCTTACAAAAGGTACAATAATTTTCTCTCTATAACGCTCTTGGTTGACAGTAAGAGGATTCTGATTCTCGTCTTCAACGAAATAAGGATCAATAATTGTGACTGGACGTTCAAATTCCAGGAATCTGTTTGTTTTTTTATTAATATAGCCGCTAAGATGAATGTCGCTTTCGTCTGAAAACCGTATGTTTTCCGAGAATTCCGGATCCTCGTAAATTATGCTCTAAATTCGACCACAGTCAATTTCTCTTGCACGTTTGTCCGCAGCATAGTCGTTGTTCAACTTGAATGCGGTATGGATTACTACCAATAAATTTGAACATGCGACGTGTATACATATCATTAATGTTAAGTTTTCTTAAGGCGGGTACTGACTAGAGCATTTTTACTCGCACGAACGACTTACGCGTAAAAATGATTAGATAAGGACGCCACGCACATGCGTACGCGTATCCATTTTGCGCGCACAAACACGATCCGGCGGCTGTCGGTCTTTCGAGAAGATCAAAAGGTTTTCGTACGCATAACATGCTCAGTGTGGACGTAGTTGTCGTTGTGTTTTGTTGTTTGT
>CAJUYG010000618.1:143126-158535 GCA_910591675.1 Galerucella calmariensis
CATTTTATCATTTATTTGTGATAATAATATACCACATGCACCACAAATATTTCAAGTACTTACTTTTTAAGAAAATCTATGAATTTCAAAGCAAAAATCGCAACCTTATTGATCAGGTATCGAGAGACAACCGAACAGCAAGACGCCGCGCTATCGGGCAAGTTCGCATCAAAGTTTTATCGCACAGCTCTCCACCTCGCTGCTCCACGAGCATCGCACCGTGCGCCGTGTCCGAAATACAAATTACATATTCATTTTTGATGTGCGATAAATATTGAAATAATAATTCATACTTAATATAGTCCAGTAACCGAACACCTGAAAATATCGAAAGCTCCTGATAAGTCGCTGAAAACTGCACTTTGCGCTCAATTTGTAGGTCACGGCAGGTGTTTTTAAACGAAAAAAATCTTAACGCGATTGAGTTTATGGAAGGGGGGAAAAATGGCCCCCTAAACCCTGGAAAACGGGCTTCTCGCTAATATCTGGCTAAATATGCGAGTTAGAGAATTTTTTTACCCATAAAAAATGAAGATCGTTTTATTATCTACAAAAATAGTCCCCACCATTTTTTCCGAAAATTCGATAGTTATCGAGATAATGAGACCTAAAAGTATCCTCATTTCAGCTGCTGCTCTGCCTGTAGGAATTCTGCTATCTATGCATTAACTTGTAAGCGAGAGAACGAATTGTTCCATAACTTGGCAAAAAATTGACATTTCCCGATTATTCAAAGTTCACCGCAATGGGAAGACCCGTAGCTATCATTCCATGTGACTTGCAGCTCGTTCGTACTTGACAAAAATATTTGAAAAAGCGTTCAAACTTTTTTTCCACATGATTTTGTGACTAGCGCGTGTTTAGATCGGATACTTTCCAAAGCCCTAACACATCTTTCTTCATATTATCAAAATTTCAATGTATTACTATCAATATATTTAATTGATTAAAGTAACATGCCATTCATTTTGGAATCCGTGTGCTTGGTTCGAAAACACTTTCACAATTCAACTGAAACAATTTATAGTTGCTCCACTAAAATAAAAAATTTTTAGTTACATTTGCATAATTCAATATTTAGTATGGTGTACGATATTATAATATTGAATTCTATTATAATTATATTAAATTTATATCATTATACACACATCCCCAAAAGTTGGCCCTCCATGTTAATTTCTTACTGTGCCTATGTAAAGTAAATATATCGATATTTGTAGCAGAAGTCAGTTTAAAAACGAGTTTGAAAACACCCAATAAATGTTTTGTAAAATGCCAGGTAATCTAATTTCTCAGCTTGAGCGAGTACGCATAGTGGTTTTACATCAAGAGGGTTTATCAAACCAGCAGATTGCTCATCGTCTAAATATGCCGCATACTAGCTCTTTTCCAGGAAACTGGAACAGTCGCGCAGAGCAGAGCAGAGCAGTTTCGCAAAGTACCATCAGAAGGAGATTACATTCTTCTCATCTAAGAGCAAAAATAACTTTAAGAGTGCCTATACCATTGCCTCTACATAGATCTGCACGTCTCCAATTGGCTCAAGAACACGGTGATTGGGTTTTTCAACAATGACTGTGATTTTTTGGAGTAGTATAATGTATCGTCAGCGTACTCCACTTATTTTGATTGAGCTAACAATGACTGCTACCATATGCGCTGAAAACATTATCGAACCAATAATTCATCCCTTGCGTAACAATTTTGGCAAAAATTTCATTTTTCAAGACGATAATGCCAGGCCACATTGCACGCAAATAGTACAAAACATGTTACTGGAAGGAGACATCCAAAGAATGAATTGGCCAGCAAACTCAATAGGCATGAATCCCGTTGAACATGTATGGGATTATCTTGGAAGAGCAATATCAAATCAAGAAAACCCTCCTGCAACCCTTCAAGACTTGACTGTAGGTACTCTTCAAGAAAAGCGGGACAACATGGCTGACCATGTTATTAATTGATTGATTCGTGGAATGCCGAGACGCGTTAGCCAATTGATTGAGGAACGAGGAGATCTCACAGACCATTAAGTTGTATAGCTCCATTATTTTGAGTACAACGTAAAATCCAAGGGAACGTTAGCTGTCAGGATTCGACCGTAGATCATTCCACTCCAAAATAAACGGAACAGATAATGCTTAATTGCAAGAAGCCTTGGAAAAAGGGGAGAGAATTAAGTAACAGATATGAAGTGCCTTAATACTGAATTTTACGGATTTTGACAATAATATTATGGGTAATCTATTCATAAGAAGCAAAAAGTGTCTAAATATAGGATT
This sequence comes from Galerucella calmariensis, assembly GCA_910591675.1. Lineage (NCBI taxonomy): Eukaryota > Metazoa > Arthropoda > Insecta > Coleoptera > Chrysomelidae > Galerucella > Galerucella calmariensis. The sequence goes on from CAJUYG010000618.1 coordinate 145,409, forward strand.
AACTGAAGTATTTAACAAGTTTACCTGGAAATTCATTCACAACAATCTTACCGCAACCTTTCTAGATAAAAACGTTTAATAAGGGGGAATTGTTGATATCTATTTGGTGGTTAAGAAGATTATCTTAATATTTGTTTTTATTTATCTCAAGAGCTTCTAAAAGATTAAATTTTAGGGATTTAAGTTCTATATGCAAAAGTTCATAGCTTGAATCGAAAGTGTGTTGGTTTGCTAAAAATGATTCGAGTAGTTGGAATCTGATTTTTGGTTGTCATAGCTACGTTTGTGTTCTTAAATTCTTGTTTTGAAATTCCTTAAAGTTCTACCTATATAAATTCGATCACAGTTGTCATTACCACATTTTAATTTATAAACTCCTGATTTGTTTAATTTTGAAGTTTTAGATTTGTTGTTTTTTGCGAAACGCGTCACAACTTTAATTTTAATATAATGTAGATTTCAACAAATTAAATTGTTTCATTTTATCATTTAGTATGGATCTACAAGTAAAAGCCTCATCTATTCAACAATTATAAAATATTTTTTCTACGACCGTGCGTTTTAACCCACTTTCCCGCACGCATTTCAGCTTTGAAAGTGTCAGTTTCCCGCACTAGTGCGGGAAAGTAAAATTATGCAAATTTTGATCTTATTAGATAGCTTTTTACTTCGGAAGTTATAACTATTGTTACAACAGGTGAATAAATAGTCCATCAAATAAAATCTACATCTTTTCTAGCTTTTTGTTGCATTTTTAATTTTTTTTTTTTAATATTGAATAATGAAGATATTTTGATATAACCCTGTACATTCTTTAAAGTAGTGTTATAAAACAACTACCAAACCACCCGGTTTTGATATAAGAAAAATATATCAAAAAAAATTATTTCATCTACAAATGAGTTAAAGCCGTTGCCGTCACCTTCATCGTCAACTTTATGTGACCTTCAACCGATGCCATCCTCATTAACGTCATCAACTTACCAGTTAACACCAAATCCACTGGACCGGCAATTTTAAGTAATTTACAGAATGCAACAAATTGTGTTTCTAATATTAATATTTATAACAATAATAATAGTTTTTGGTTGAAGTTTTTTATATGTGTGTTGAAATAAAATAACTTTTGAAAAATGGATTGGTATACTTTTTTGTATATACGGTCGTAGAAAAAAGAATGTTCCTAACTCATGCGTAAAGTGTCTTTCCCGCCCTTGACCGCTTGCCCGAACTTCGCTTCGCGTCGTCGGGTCAACTGCAGTCGCGTGCGGGAAAGTATCACTTTCCGCACTTGTTAGGAAAATAACTATTTAGGTATACTGAGCGCATATTTTTTTCTAATAATTTTCTCTTTATTTCAATATATTGTACATTTTTCTTCATTGGGTTAATTGTATGTTCTTTGGTTAGTAAATTCCAAGGTTTTCGCATTATCCAGTTTGGTAGTAAACTACAAATTTATTGCTTTTTTTGAGAAAAATACTGAACGGCGGGGCCAAGACTTTTGTTATGTAATGTTGGTATAGTACAGTATTTTGCTGTGAATTTTTATCTGTTTTCCAAACTATGTCGTATTGTCTATAAAATTGTGAAATTTTCCATAACAATAAAGCTTATCTTCATCTCTCTCCACACACAGTACTGTTTATGAAAATGTATGCGAAAGTTCGAAAACTTTGTTTCATATATTATATGTATATTATGACTGACAATCAGTGAACCCTTTCTTGTTTAACTGGCTCTGACCAGTGCCAAAAACTTGAAAAAAAAACGTACACAATATATTTTCGAGCTGTAACGAGATAAAATCGACTTCATAATGCATGAATGAATTTGATATTTTTCTTGAACATGAAAAACCAAACAAACTATAGAAGCTTCGAGTGTGTCACTTATTTAAAAAAAGTTTTATCGGATATCAATTTCTACAGCATTGCAGATTTAAGCTTTCCATCAATTGAGGTATATTATGTTTACTTTCTACTGCTTCCATAACTAGTTAGGCTATTCTATAAACTATAAATGAGGAGGCAAGTCAAATTAATTGGTCCTTTCCTTGGCCACGGGCGTTAGTTTTCAAAGTTCAAAGTCATGCGTTGTCCTGCCACTTCCGAATTTCAATGAAAGATTGAATAACATGAGAATATAGACTTTGTGAAAATAATATTTGAAATTGCAAGAAAATACCTTGTCTCTATCAGTCCATCTATCAGTTTTCTTTTCAGATTTCTATGACTTAAAGGCGCTGGCGTCGATTGGTATGCAAAATACTAAAGTAAATACCTTGAGGCAATAAGTTAAATAGCTTCACATTAAATGGCCAAGATTTGATAAATCTAAACCATTTCACATTCAAAATAAATATTCATTATTTGATAATAAATTCTCAGAGCTCAATGTTCCACAAACGAAACAAACAATGAAAATTTCAGTGTCTCAGAAAAACAAAAAAGTATTTGGTTTCTTTGCTTCGTAACAAATTATTACGACTGCCTAGAATAGTATATTATACACCATGGTGGTGAAGACTATTATTATTGACAGAGCGAAATAGGGTGCCAGGTAGTAGGTAGTAGTAGTAGTAGGTAGTGTAAATACAATTTTACTAGCCAAATTTAAGACAAAAATTGAAAGTATTCCAATGCTGAAATATTACTTACCAAAAGATCTTTAATGGGAAAACGGGAACTTCTTCATTGTTACTATTACACACAGCAATAAAATACCATTATTCCTATAGCTTATAAATACCAATATTAAGTGCAACGAATTAACGAAACCAATTACACGACCACATCCAAAAATTTCACAAAACGTGGGTTATGTCCCACTTTGAACACATGCGCAATCGGAGAAAGAAATTAAAGCGGTATTGCGTTCACAACAAAACACCTTGAGTTTAAGAGTTCTACACCACAACGTTCACAAACGCACCACGAGAAGTGTTTACCCCGTCGCCTGACTGAAAAGTACACTTTCTGTTTTCGCTTCTTAGATTATGAACGTACTCCTTATGTCATCACCCTTTTTTGATTCAGCGCGAATTTTTGTTGAACTACTATCTCTGGATTCTAAAAATATTTGAATTTGTCCATTATTGACGAGGTTAACGATAGAAAAAATTATTATCCACCAATAAAGAAATTCAACTCCTCAGTTGACTAGAAGAAGCTAGTAGCGGAAAACCAAATGATCTTGTTCCAAACCCTCCGCTTGACGGAACTGCTGACTAAGAGGTTGAAGTGAGTGAATAATAATCTCGATCCTGCCTATTACTTAATTTTGAATAATTATGTTCAATAGGAACTCGAAAAGTTTATGATATCTTTTATCAATTTTTCATGTTGTATGACTTCTGCAGAAAATTCATAATATTGTATATCCAACAACGTTCCAATTTATAACGATTTTTATTAAGAATTATGATGATTATCGACGGATTGCAATATATCTGGATTACAAACATACAAGCTTATTAGAAAAATGTCAATTATTTGGTGAAAGCACAATGAACTTCGTTTGATTGCAAAGGAAAATCTATTTCCGGAAAATAATACAACACCTGCGCTATAAACCATCGATACTCGATTTTTTGTTTAAAGTGCAAACACTACAAGTTGTAGATTACGTAAAGTCAACTAAAACTTTAAAAACTGGCTCAACGCAAGAAGTTAATACCTAAATTGAATAATTCATGAAAAGAATACCAATTAATATTTAATTAAAAAATTGTCACTGGTTGGAAACTTTATCCAGTAAAACAAATAAATTGAGAAAAATTCATGTTGATATTTACAAAGTTATAAACAAACAAAAATAAAAATGGTATTCAGTTTTTTAACAATATCTCGGGAAGAATTAACTTTTCAGAAATGAAAAAAAAATATTCTCGATGTCCCTTATTAATAAGTAATTTTAATTTAACACTGAAAATAGCTCTCTGCGAGTAAGTCACATTAAATAATTTTTCCAAATTATGGTGTATTCCGTACACTTGAAAGAATTCATTGCCGATAGAAAAAAGTTCTTGAAATTTTCAACAAGTTGAGCAATTGATAATTAACAAACTTTCTTCTTCATTGTAAGTTAAAAAAATTAAATACTTGGTGAAAATGAAGCCCTTGCTTTATACATATATACAACAAAATAATTTTATAGAAGTTTGAAAAACTCAATTTATTCGTTTATAATAATATTTCATAAATGACTTGCTGTTTTTGCTTATTTAAATTGATTCTTTCATGACGTGATAATTTTCAAGTATGTTTATAGGAAGGGCCAAAAGCCAAACATGTTTCCGAAAATAATTTAAAAAAAATTTTCACTTACAACATTGAAGAAAATTCGAAAAAATGTTAATTAATAATTCCCTAAATTGTTGGAAAATCAACCTTTTCCGACGGCTATAAATTTTTTGAAGTGTCAAGAATACACCATAATTTTTTCAAATCGAAAACTATTTAATGAGACCTGTTTGGTTTTGACGAGGCAGATGCATACCAAAAATTGCTCGTCTATACACCTATTTTCATTGTTAAATTGAAATTATAAATAATGGACGAAGAAATCCGGGAGTTGGTACTTTTTATTGGAAATTTCTTCCTTTATAAGAATCATTTAGTTTCTTGAACGTTTATACTTTCCTAGTCACTGGAAAAAGAAATGAAATAAATCAATAAAAAAGTAGCTTCACAACTTATTTTTCCTAAAAAAACTGAAGGAATAGGCTGGCAATGATTGGAATAAAATATCTTCAGCAACAAATACAAAAATTTCTTCTAAAACGGAATCTAATGCTGTTTATATTGGTCAAACCATTCGAAATTTTGAAATAAGAAACAATGAACACTCACGATCATACAGATATGTATGAAAACATATGCTTTACACCAAACATTCATTAACACCTAACACAGAAATAGAAGTACTGCATATTTGTGATAGGAAACAAAAACTAGATTTCCTTGCAGAATTAGAAATTAGAAAACACTGCGTGAATTCGTCAATGAGCTGATAAATCTAGGGAGCTCTCCTATATTAAATTGTCTTCATAAGTAACAATTGTAAAGATCAGCAGATACAGTTTCCCTTGGTTTCCTATATCATATTTATACTAATCTTAAATGAGGAAAATATATCCAGTATATTCCAATAAGGCTAATACTAACTGAGGTTTAATATTTGCAATATCATATCTTCTTCTTTCCATTCATATATATGAAGTAAATTTCAAGATACTATTATGATGATAAGGTACTATTTTGTCTAACCAAAATATTAAACACCAAGTAGGCATATATATCTGTCATTCTAACGATGATATTTTAAATATCGTAATAATTATCAATTTTTTTATTGAACTAGAGTTAATCAGAAACTTTTATAGTTTCATTTAAAATAGTAATATTAGTAGATTACACAAAGTAAGGGTCTAGGCAGTAAATAAATCTTTATTTGTTTATAACTTATAAAATTTTGTATGTCCTAATAAACTAATAAATGTCGAATAAATTTCGAATCTAATAAGCAAAAGCACGTCTTTTTAGTAGCAGTGTCTCCATTTTTCACCATTTTCAACTGTTCATGTCACAATGTTCATTCATCACAATGAATTTTTGAGGTTTTTCTGAAGAACTCTAAATGAGAATATGAAAAAATAGTCTTTTGGTTTAATTGAACATTTTATGTAGTGATTTTAGTGTATAATAATTTAAAAACTCTGCCTTCCTTCTATTTATTGTTATTGAGCTGAATCAAACGGTTGGCATTCTGATTCGGATAATTAATAAAATTATAACATTGACCATTGGGTATCATTAATTCCACCAAAGTAAAATATTTGATAGGTATTGAGTTAATTTGTTTTCCTTGTGTTATGCCAGTTTAATAATTAAGGTTTATGTCCTTTTTCTTGCTGGATTCAGTACGTTTTGATTAGTGAGAAATGAAATAAATGGATAATTTATTTAACGAATAAAATTTAATTTTATGCTATCTCAGTATCTGTAGAGTATAGAGAGGGTGAGTTTAGGCCATATGTGATCCATTGTACGTCCTTTCGAGGAGTTGTCCTCCTAGGTCATTGTCAATCCTGGCCCTTCCAGGTAGGTGGACAGGTCACTAGAAGACATCTCTTTAATGTAGGCAGATGTAGGCCAAGTCTCCCGAAAACACACAGTCTCTGGACACTCGCATAGAACATGACTGACAATTTTGTCTTCCTATGTTCGAAAATCCTGCACAGAGGTGTATTCTAGCCCCATTGTATGGAGGTGTTTTATTAGTTGACTGTGGTCAGACAGAAATTCTACTGTTAAACGTCGGTTGTTTCTAGTCATCGCCAAGTATTTCTTCGGCGCCACGGCAAAACTGCATCTCTGGATTGGCTAGTTTCGCAATTGTCGAAGTCGTCAAGCCGCAGGTGTCGCTGGTTTATCTTACAACGATCAAAGAATAACTCCACCATCAACGGCGCAGTCATCCAGGAAGAAGATCTACATGTCACATATCATGAAATTGAAGCATCCATCGGCAGATCAAAGACCACTATTCAGATAAATTTAAATGAAGAATTATTAGTAAAAAATTACTTTCTCGTTGGATGCCGTATCTGTAAACGGGAGAAAAGAAAAAACAATTAGAGTCAATTGGCGTGGAAAAACTTCAAACCGGTTTAACGAAAAAAACTTGAAAAATATGTACTGTATCGTCAGTGGTGATGAGCCCGAAAATAAACGTAGGTCGGCTGCTTGGGTGTTTTAAAATGAACCAAAAAGATGGCGGCGACAATTCGTCTCAAAAGCTGGTCATGCAGCAAGATAAAATAACTGTTACTCATGATTGGTATATATCCATTTATTTGCCGAAAGTAGACAATCCCTTAACGATGAATAACCGTCCACCAAGACTATGCAAGCTGCCACACAGCTCGAAAAACAATCTTCCATAAAGTACCGATCTAAGTCCTATCGACTGATTATTTTCCCAAAACTTAGAATGAACTGCGTTGGCAAGTGCTCTAGTCCCCATTAGATTAGACGCCAACAAAAAGTCTATCTTGAATGTACCAACAAATAACTGCATCAAGAATTTCTTCCAAAGGGTGCTAAAATACATTTCTTTTCGTGGAGAATATTTTGGAACACAATACGATAGTGACCAATAGTTATTTACTATTTTTTTGTACCTCTACATAGTATGCAACATATAATATTTAATGCTCCATCCTATTTTAGCTTATCGGACTCACTCCACAGCTTCTTATTATGGATCCTAACTACTAAACATTCTTTTTTTCTGTAATGTCTTCATCCTTGAGTTTAATCACAACAGATTTCCTACGGTAGACCTTTTAACTAATTCATGAATGAGAGAGCAAGCTGGACAATGTATGACGTAACGGCAAAGGATGGTTGAACAAACTCTACCAAAAATAGTTTCGACCTATTAATAGAGTAAGTGTATTTAATTTTCTGATGTCACGCTTGCCTTTCGGCCAATAACCTTATCACGAGCTAGGCCCTCGGCGTTTATATTGAAAAAATGGTATATTTATATTTTGCGAAATTATGTAATCAGAGAAATAATGATAATTATAATAGTTCGCAGCTTCAATTGCTATGATTATAGTTGCATTTTAGTAATCCCATTGTTCTCTATATGCTAATTGTTTAATCCACTTTTAATTATATTTTAATTTATTATTCTCCATGTTTAGATATTCAATCATATTCTGCTATATATTTCAATGTTAGTTTCTGTTTTCTCTATATTTGCATTTGAAATTAACAAAGTGTTTATTCTAGAATCCATACCGATAGCATATCTCATCACGTTTAGTCTAGGACACGAAAATAAATGTTCGGCTGTTAGCTGGCAGTTGCAGAAATTACATATTGGTCCATGTTCGCCAATTAACATCTGGGAATGTGAAAGCCTATTTTTAGGCGACTGAGAACTGAGAACTTGTTGTCGTCAGATATAGTGGTCACTTCAATTTTGTAACAGATGTCTTAGCTGATGAAAGATGATTGAAAGCTGGCTATTATTTAGGGCCCTCGGTTTTTCCAAATAGTCAGCTTTGATCTGTTGTAATACTGTCGTCTACTGGGACAGCCATCCTTATGTCTATAGGTAAGAAGTATGTATCTTCTGCTGCTTTATCTGCATATTCATTTCCATCTATTTAACTGTGTCCAGGGTCCCACATTGAGATTTACCTGGATTATTTAAGTGTGTGGTTAGTAATGTATGTATATTAGTGTGTATATGGTGTGATATTCACTCACTTACGTACTTCTACTTTAGTTCCTGAGGAAAGTCTCAGAGACTCGTAGATCCTGTCCTACTTACTTAGATAAATGTCCCTCTTCTATCCAATAATCTCCTAGGTGCTGTGCCCTAGGATACAAAATTGCTGTACAATTCGCAAGTATGTGGATGGAGATTTCTTCTTCCATGTCACAGAATCTACATTCTTCTTTCTCCACTATTTTGAGTTTTTTCAGGTGCCCATTCAGGCGACAATGTCCCGTTAGGATTCCTGTTGAAACTCTTAGGGCAGTGTTGCTATGTGTGTGGTTGAGAATATTTTTTGTGTATCCATTATTGGAATAGTATATTTTGTAACAAGACTAGAATGAAAATTTGAGGCGAGTGGAAAGGTCTGAGCTATGAACCAGTGTTAGACTATTATAATGTATATGAAGTACAAAGTGTCAAAAACGTTACTTCAGTCACGAGTGCCTTATGAAACGAGATGTTTTTGACACAAGGTGCTTACCATACTTTTTATATGCCCTCTGGAAAAACAAAACATAATTATATTATTTATTATTTCAATTATATTTACAATATGACAGACAATGACTGACGTTTCATTGAAAAATCAAATGACACAGAACTACAGAATTATCACGGAATATTAAAAATAAATTACAGAAGATAAACTTGATGTGACGTTTTAGAAACCGAAGAAAAACGAGATGTGACTTTCAACACTTCTTAAAGACGTTTCGCGAATGACAAACCCGTGTTTTAAATGCGATTTTAGTGACGGAAGTAGAAAAATATAGACCAAGATCCTAGAGCGATTAGACATAACTTATTTTCAAATAGATGAAATATAAGATTCTCAGTAGCATCTCGTGTGCTTTGAATACCTGTTTTTGTGGAGCTATCCTAAGGGCACCTGTGCAGGTGAGAAAGGTAACTAAAAATAAGAGTTAAGTAGAGTTCGAACAGCAAATAAAATAAAATAAGAAATAACATAAAATAATATTAGAAATAAAAGCAGACAACATAGGTTCATAGAGATCACTAGAATAAAATAAGAAATTATAAGTTTATTTTTTGAGGCGCTTGAAAGCGTCTGACAAAAGTTTTGGTCCATGGAAACTGTCTGACACTTATGATACTACTCTACTAGAGTATTAGTCTACAAAACATATATGAATATCAGTAAAGTAACTATTATTTTTAGTTACCTTTCTCACCTGATACCTGCCCAGGTGCCCTTAGGCTAGCTCCACAAACACACAGGTATTCAAAGCACATGAGATGCTACTGAGAACCTAAAATTTTATCTATTTGAAAATAAGATGTCTTATCGCTCTGGGTTCCTACTCTAATAGATTTAAATTGCATATAGATAGAGGTGTTGCAGAATAATTATTCAATCTTGATAGAGAGAGTTCCAAATTTGATTTCAGAATTGGCAAATTCTCTGATGATCGTGGAGAAAATATTTTTCCAATGTTGATGCTGAGAGTGCGTAAAGAATAACAACGCTTGCCAAATTGTCCATAGCTCTGCAGTAAATAACATCCTGGTCTCAAGCTCCAGTTAAGAGTGGATTTAAATAATACCTAACTGAATAATGGATAAACTCTTTGAGGTTTATTAGCTCATGATTCGAAACGTTCTACCTTGTTTATTGAAATACACTGTGTTATTTATAAGATGCGAGATAGGGATTCCTGGGTATGTTCTGTGGGGATTCCTCTACAAAACTGTCGTACTACTACTACTACTAAATGTGCAGGCGAGCCCTGTCCTGGACAACTCAAGCCAAGGCTCCGACACTGAGGCCACTGGCGGGCCCATTGTGCCAATCCTGCTACCTAGTCATCCATGAAGCCGAGCCCTTCAATAAAGGCCGCAACCTTTTTCAGTGGATGCCTGCTTGTGTCTCCAGGAGCCATGACAGTGACTCCGAAGATTCGCCTGCGTAATACAGCCCAGTGTGGACACTCTAAGAGAACATGAACTGACGTTTCATCAGTCATGCCGCAACCCCTACATAGGGAACTTTCCTCTACTCCTAGATTGTAGAGGTGCTTCCTCAAACAGCAGTGCCCTGTTAGGAGTCCTGCTATCTTTCTTAGCCTACTCCTTGGTAGTTCAATGGCTGCCCTGGCGTGTCCATCAGTCCATCCCTTCAATAGAAGTTTGGATTGTCTAGGACCCTGCAGAGCATTCCAATGAGCGAGGTGCTGATTCCTCAGCCACTTCTTCGTCTCCTTGCGTATTCTTTGTTTTGTTAGGCCCAGGGTCGGGCCCGGGCCGCAGAAAGGAGCTGCCGCCCCTTCCGCAGCCAGTGCATCCGCCATCTCGTTGCCTTCAAAACCAGAGTGGGCTGGAATCCATTCTAGCCGCACCACGTTCCGCCTTGCAAGATTAGCAAGTAGTTCTCGACATTCGTTAGCAAGTCCTGAGTTGCCGGTATACCCACTCAGGGCTTTAATTGCTGCCTGACTGTCGGAGTATATGGTTATGCGTCGATCCACATAACCTCTGTCTAGGTTTATCTGCGCACATTCCAAGATAGCATATATCTCGGCCTGATATGCAGATACACCCTCACCCAATGGTACACAAACCTGTGTTCTTGGGTTCCTGGAGTAAATTCCAGCCCCTGCTCTATCACCGGAGCATGAGCCATCTGTGTACCAGACGGTCCCATTAGGCTGTGTATTCCTCTCTTTTTCCCAGGACTCTCAATCCCGTATCATGGCCCTATATGGGGTAGCGAAGTAGTACTTACGCAGGCATTCGTCAGCCGCTCGAGCCAGAACTGGAATATCTTCCAGGAGCCGGAGCTTCTTGACGTGCCTGCACTCTTCCCCTCTTCGCACGTATCCCAGCCGTTTCAAGCGCAGGAAAGCCCTCCCCGCCTCAGCCTCGATCACATGGTGAAGAGGCCGAAGATCAAGGATCACCTCCATCGCAACAGTTGGTGTAGTTCTCATGCAGCCAGTTGCCCCCAAACTGACCACCCTTTGAAGGCGTGCCAGTTGCGATCTAGCCGTGACCAAGGTTACCCTCGGCCACCAGACCAGAGCCGCATATGTGAGCATAGGCAGCATAATCACTCTATAGAACCATATGATCGTTTTGGGGGTCAGTCCCCACCTCGGACCAATGGCTCTCCTACAGGCCCAATACGTGTTTGTCACCTTGCTTAGGCGACTATCAAGATGAGCCTTCCATGTCAGTGATTTATCAAGGATCACTCCTAGATACTTCACCTGTTCAACCACCGGCAGAGGTACTCCGTCAAGATTTAGACCCTCAGGTCTTATACCTCTCTTTTTGGTGAAAGCAACTATCTCAGCCTTGGCAGGATTAACTGCAAGTCCGTGTTCGTTACACCACCCATGTACCCTATTCAGAGCCCTTTGCATAAGGTCCCTGAGAACGGTAATGTGCCTTCCAACAACAAGGACAACGATATCATCGGCATACCCAATCGTTAGAAAGCCCTCACCGTTTAAAAGGGTTATTAGCTCGTCAATGACTAGGTTCCACAATGTGGGCGAAAGAACACCCCCTTGCGGACATCCCCTAGCGACGATTACTTTTGCCACATGGTCTTTCCATGTGGCCTCTACTGTACGGTTGCACAACATGGCCCCAAGCCAGTGAGTGATCATTGGCTCTATTCCATGATTTGCCGCAGCCCTACACATGGATCCTACAGGGGTGCTGTCAAACGCCCCTTGTATATCCAAGAAAGCTCCCAGAGCGATCATGCCATTTTCCAGCGCCTTCTCCACCTGAGTTACCAGTTGGTGTAAGGCACTTTCAGTTGACTTGCCACACCTAAAAGCATGTTGGTTGTTGTGCAAAGGATACCTAAGCCCAACCTTTTCCTTCATGTATCGATCAGCCACCCTCTCCAGTGTTTTCAGCACAAAGGATGTTAGGCTAATGGGTCTAAAGGATTTAGCCACCGTATATGTGGTACGAACCGGCTTGGGTTTGAAGACGACTTTCACCTGCCTCCACTGTTCAGGGACATACCTGCGTGCCAAACAGGCCCGAAAGATATGCACCAGAATTGTGCCAACGGCCTCCCAGCCTTGTTGAAGCAAAGCCGGAAAGATTTGGTCTTTCCCCGGAGACTTGTATGGTCTGAATGACCGTATCGCCCAAGTACTCCGCTCGTGTGTGACTATTTCTTTTGCTAGAAGATAGTCCTTTTTACATGGTCGCTGTATACCTACATATCCCATGTCAGAACACTCCCGCTCGATTCCCTCACAACCGGGGAAGTGTGTCTCCAGTAGATGCTGCAAGGTATCCACCGGGGTTTCGGTGAAAACACCCGGTGCGGCTTCCATGCAGCCTAGAGCGCTGTCCGGTGATTTCGTTAAGATCCGGCGCAGCCTTGACATTTGAGGTACCGAGACGATATCCTCACAGAAGGCCCGCCAGGCATCTCTTCGAGCCAACCTGACCGCACTCTTGTACTCATTTCTTTTCTGGCGTACTGGCGTGTCGTACTAACCAGCGAACTAACTTTTTTTACCAAATACCGTAAAAAATATTAACATATTTGGAAATGTCGTCGAATGAACTTTAATTTTTTTAAATTCGTTCTGGTTTATATAAAAAAAAGGATAGTTACGTTTGAGAAAGTCAAACTTCATTTTTATACCATTTTCGAATACTTACAAGTGCTTAGGACATAGCCAGCAGGTTAGGGACACGGGAAAATAAAAAGTTAAATCTGAAGTATGGCGGTTCGATTCGATTTTTTTCTTCTTGTTCTTTTTCACACCTTTCCAAATCTGTTATTATTTTTTTCCGCAAATCGCTAGGAAATTTTGACATTCCTGTCAAAA
>CAJUYG010000619.1:0-26342 GCA_910591675.1 Galerucella calmariensis
GGTAATTGGAGTTCAACAAAGCACCATATCCAGAAGACTCGGACAAGGCCGCGGAAGGGTAACTTCGGTAGTAGATGATCGTTATTTGAGGTTAACGGCGTTAAGAATTAGGCATACCACCGCTCGAAGGCTGCAAACATATCTGTTGGCTGCTCGTAATGTCCGAATGAGCCCACAAACAGTTCGAAATAGGCTGAGAGAAGCAGGTATACGAGCCAGAGTGCCAGCTAGAGGTCCACGTTTTACCAGAGAACATCGAATAGCAAGATTGGAATTTGCTCGAGAACACGCAAATTGGAATATTCAATCAAGATTTTGTCTGTATTCATCAGATAGGCGTGTACCAGTATATAGGCGACGTGGTGAACGGCACGATCAGGTTAATTTTTGTCAAACTGAAAGCTTTGGTGGTGGCTCCATCATGGTTTGGGAAGGAATTTCTTTCAAGGGTCGCACGGAGATAGTACCAGTGAATGATGGAAGACTAAATGCTGACAGGTACATAACCAATATCCTAGAACCCCATGTAGTGCCCTATATGCCTCATATCGGTGACAAATTTGTGCTAATGCACGATAATGATCGTCTACACGCTGCTAGACTGGTTCGGCAGTACTTAGAAGAGGTCGAGATACCCACCCTGAATTGGCCTGAACATAGCCCGGACCTTAACCAAATAGAGCATGTCTGGGATAATCTAGGATGGCGAATTCAGCAACATCCGGCACCAATAAGAACACTAGATGATCTTCAAAATGTTATTTTCAACTTTTGGGAAAACATGCCGCAAGGATACATCCAGAACCTGTTTGGAAGCCTTCAAAGACGAACGGAAGTTGTAATTAGAGCGAGGGGCGGCAACACACGCTATTAGAAATTCATTGGATGATTTTAGTTAAGCACCATCCACCTGTAGATTAAACTGATATAAAATAAATGTTGTAAAAGGCGTATCTATCGGTGCTTTAATTCGTAATAATAATAAAATTCGAAAAACAGGCAACACATTTAAAATATTTAAAAAATAATGAGTGATGCGATAATTTTTGTGGGGTGTATAGTTGAACGTTCGTTGAATGTATTCCACGATTGAGTACTAAAAATATCTCTTCACAGGGTGTTCAGAATTTTCAGTTTCATTATTAGTTCATTCAATGTGCATTATCAGGCTTATTTTAAATGGAACACCCTGTATTTTAATAATTCATCATATTCTAAAAAATGTCCCCTTTCGAATGGTATAAGGGTGATATAAGTGATTTTTCTGTGAGAGTAGCTATATATTTTTAACCACTCGGTATAGGATAGCAAGAGCCTATATTTTCTGAAGATTTAACACGTGATCTGTTCAGTCTCTTACAACAACAACTATGCCAGGATCAATAGTATGAAATTTAGAGAGAATTGCAGATGTTTTAAAATCAATTTAGCATACAATTTAAGAATATAATTACACGGAACGTATAATACCTAGGTATAGGACAGCCTCCAGGACAGCCTACCATTCGAAAGACATTTTTTTGAGTATGATGAAATACAGGCCTGATACTGCACATTGAATGATCTAATAATGAAACTGAAAATTCTGAACACCATGTAAAGAGATATTTAGTAATCAATCGTGGAATACATTCCACGGATGTCCAACTATTCAGATGTAAGAGAAAATTTGCTAGAATTTGTTATATCATTGAGTTATTAATTGTTTTCGAAATATGTTCACATTTTTAAAAAAGTAGGCATAACTCGGAACCCTCTGTATTTAGGTATAGGGAACCATTATGAAGGAGTATCATATTTTTTAGGGGCAATCAGAAAATGCAATAAAATATAGGGATAGGGTGTTCCATGAGAAAAAATATAACTTTGATACGCCACACTTTATTGGAGCAACCTGTATATTTCAAAATATTTTCAAATTATAGTTTTAGTTGGACTGAAATTCGTGGTATGAAAAAATTTTCCAAGAAATTTATATTTTCTTCGATATTTGTCCGGTCCCGGACTTTTGCCGAACTCTGTATTAACAATTTCCAAAAATTGGTATAAAGTACATATACAATTTAAACTTACTTCAATATATCTTTTCCAATGACTTGTACATCTGGAGGCCAGCATTGTTTAAATGTAACATCATCTGTTGCATACTTAGAAACAGTTAAATAATTTGCTAGTGCGTCCAGCCAAACGTACACAGTCTGTGACGGATCTCCGGGTACCGGTACACCCCACTGTACCCTTGAAGTCGGTCTGGAAATGGATAAATCTTGTAGACCATCTTTATTTATTAGTTCCAGCAAGATCTTATGGAATTTTTTGGGTCTCACAACGTTTTCTGAAATAAAAAACTACCTAATAATAAGATTTCTTATTTCATAAATAAAACAATTATTTTTTATTTATCCAACATAAAAAACAAAATATGTATAGGTAAGTTTCTTTTTACCGTTATTTTTAAGCCAGTAATCTAGATCGTCTTGAAAGTGGCTCAGTTTAAACATGTAATTCACCTCGCTACTCCATTCCACCGGATTTCCGCTTTCATTAGATACTAAAAGTTTTTTTCCGTTTCCCAAAGTTATTTCCTTCAATTGGGATTCAGATAAAAATGTTTCATCTGAAACGCAATACCAACCTTCATATTTCGATAAATATATATGATTGTTATCGTTTAAAATTTTCTAAAAAGTCGAAAACAATTTTTAATATAACGCGAAGTAAAGAAATCTTATAAATTACCCATAACTTTGATACAGTATCTTTGTGCCTAGTTTCACTTGTTCTTATAAAATCGGTACATCCGATGTCGAATTCAGAAACCAATTTTCGAAAGTCGGACGAAATTTGATCGCAATAAAGATTAGGAGTCGTGTTGTTTTTATGAGCAGCCTGTTGAATTTTTGAACCATGTTCATCTGTACCTGTTGAAAATTTTATTCGTGATTCACGTTGGTACACGTGTTGCCATCTCTGAGCAGCGTCTGCTATTAAGGAACTGTAAAGATGACCTATGTGGGGTTCTGTAATCAAAAAGATGTTTATTGCAGACATTTGAAATAATTTAATAAAATCAATGACTCCAGCATCAATTTCACATTAGTAAATTCATTGTCGCAAAAAATATATCTGTTCATTTACATATCTTTCGTAATGTAATTTAAAACCAGAATTGCAGTGATAAATCCTTAATTTTTCTTGGTTGGGATATTATTCAATAGATGTCAGCAAGAGTTATTTTTTCAAATTTATTAAAATTAAAAAATATCCAATTCATAAACTGAATGATCCATTTATAATAATTCAATCTTACATATAGAAATTATTAATTCAACTATTCATGAATATTAATTTTCTCAAATTATTATAATCTACCGACATGTACTTAGCGTCGAACGTTACAAATACTCTGTTTCCTTACACAATAGTGTGTTGTATGAAAGGAGAGAAGTTTAGCACTCCCCTTGACAAGGATGGAACACATATGGTTAAGAAAGCACACTTAACCACACATTTTTTTTTTCAATGAAAATTACATAACTTTCGAATTTAAAAACAATCATGAACGAATTAAACAGATAACGCGATTGAATAGAATTTCTATTTAATCATTGGACAAGAAATGTAGGTATCAAAATGGCGCGGAACATCCTTGCATTGTTCAGTGCAGTAACTACTGGTACTGTTAAACATTCACTTTTTAACATCGCAGAATTCAAATTCGTTCCATTCCGTTATTTATCAAGAAATATGGCAAAACCTTCAGTTTATGTGACACGACAAGTTAATGAGGAAGCTTTGGATATATTAAAAGAACAGTAAGTTAATCTAACATCTAATATCATAAATATTCTAAAAATCAAGAAACTATTTTTTAACCTAAAAAGACGTGACAGGGTGTGACAGGACCGTATTAACCCTCCTAACGCGACATGAAACATAAACAATAATACGACTAAATGTATGTTAATTTTTCAAAATATTAAAAAAAAACTTTTTTTCCCAGCTGTGAAGTAACATCATGGTCAGGTGAAGGTCCAGTTCCAAGAGAAGAGCTGTTAAAGAATATTGAAAACAAAGCCGGACTTTTCTGCATGTTGACTGATAAAATCGACTCCACTGTATTAGATAAGGCTGGTAATAATTTGAAAATAATTGCCACCATGTCTGTAGGATATGATCATTTGGATACACAAGAAATAAAAAAGAGAAATATCAAAATGGGATACACTCCTTCAACATTAACAGATGCAACAGCTGAACTCACGGTAGCTCTCCTTTTGGCAACTAGCAGAAGGCTTTTTGAAGCAAACGAAGAAGCTAGAACAGGTGGGTGGCAAGCTTGGTCGCCGTTTTGGATGTGTGGGCCTGGTTTAAAAAATTCAACTGTGGGAATAGTGGGATTTGGAAGAATTGGCCAACAAATTGCAAGAATTTTGAAAGCTTTTAATCCCAAGAAAATTATTTATTACAATCGATCTGAGAGAGTAGAAGCCCAAGAAATAGGTGTAGAAAGAGTAACATTTGATGAACTACTAAGTCAAAGTGATTTTATCAGTGTAAGTGCTGCTCTAACTCCGGATACAAAAAATATGTTTGATGACAATGCTTTCAAAAAAATGAAACCTACTGCAGTTTTTATAAATTCAAGTAGAGGAGCTCTAGTAGACCAAGACGCTTTAGTTCGTGCTCTTCAGAATAAAACTATATGGGGAGCTGGATTGGATGTCATGACTCCGGAACCACTGAATTTAGATAATCCATTATTTAAATTGAAAAATTGTGTTATTTTACCACACATTGGAAGTGCTGCTATAGAAACAAGAAATGAAATGGGTATAGTTACTGCTAAAAATATAATTGCTGCTCTTAAAGGAGAAGCATTGCCATTTGAATTAACTGTTTAAAGATAAAGTGAACTATTTTTCACTAATAAAAATTGCATCATTTGAATTTGTTTTTTCCTAATACAGTTTTGTCCGAAATCGTCAAAGTCGATAGTAGAAATTAATTAGCTAACTTACTTGCATTTACATAATAAATTGGAGTTGTGAAGAATTTGGTATTTTTAACATCTGTACTAAGTCTTCTTAACAATATAAATCCCCAAGTACACATTCTGTCTGTAAACTAGTTTGAAACTAGTAGTTTCAAATTATATAACCTGTAAACACACCGGCATAATATTGTTTTCAGAATATCAAGAATTTTGAAGCAAAGAACAAATTATATGAATAGCTATTATTTTTACTTCAAAATGAAGGTATAATTAAGTGAAATTATTGCAATAAATTATTAAATTATAAAAATATTATCTTTAAACTTTAAGTTTGTGAGACTGGTATCCAATCCAATCAATCAACAAATATCCCTAACCGTCCGATGTCTATACAGAGTTGCCATGCTCTTCATGTAATGTATTTATTTGGTGACAGCAAAAAAATAACTTTTTGAACACGATTAAAATTCTTGTTCAGTTAAATACTTATTATTACAATTATAAACTCATTCATCTATGTACAAGATTGTTAAAACCATAATTCCCAAAGGACCTATTCATAGAAACATTAGAAACGAAACTCTGCACATCAAGGATTAAATATTAGCTTTGGCTTCAGTGTTCCTACATTACCGAGTGAGTTCTTCGGAAACCGAAATGTCAAATTGTCAAAGCTTGTTACTTCTCAAGGTTAAGCCGACTTTGTTATAAACAAAAATACAATTATTTAATAACAACAATCATTATAAATTAAACTTTAACAGGTTAGTACTGTTTATAGGTTTATTTATACATTGATTTGATTCGAAAGCTGAACTAGTGCAGTATCTTTTCAGAAATGGCCCACTCGGGGGTTGTCCCTGGTGGAAAACGCAAAGAAATTTACAAATACATCGCCCCATGGCCTTTATACAGTATGAATTGGTCTGTAAGACCTGACAAAAGATTTCGACTGGCACTAGGAAGTTTTGTTGAAGAATATAATAATAAAGTTCAAATTGTTTCATTGGATGAAGACAACAGTGAATTTTCATCAAAAAGTACTTTCGACCACCCATATCCCACTACTAAAATTATGTGGATACCTGATAGTAAAGGAATATTTCCAGATTTACTTGCAACAAGGTAAATAATAAACACAATGATTATTTAATATGTTATCTAATGTTAATATGAAAAATATTTTAGTGGTGACTATTTGAGGATATGGAGAGCAGGTGAACCTGACACAAGACTTGAATGCGTCTTGAACAATAACAAAAACTCGGATTTTTGTGCACCTTTAACTAGTTTTGATTGGAATGAAGTAGATCCCAATCTGGTTGGTACTTCATCCATTGATACAACATGTACTATTTGGGGGCTGGAAACTGGACAGGTAAATAAACATTCATTATTTCTTAAATTTGTCTATAATAGCTTTCTTTTAGGTGATGGGTCGAGTCAACTTAGTCTCGGGACATGTGAAGACTCAGCTCATAGCTCATGATAAGGAAGTTTATGATATTGCTTTTTCTCGGGCAGGAGGAGGAAGAGACATGTTTGCATCAGTAGGTGCAGATGGATCAGTGAGAATGTTTGATTTAAGACACTTAGAACACTCTACAATTATTTATGAAGATCATACACATACACCACTGCTTAGGCTGGCTTGGAATAAACAAGATCCAAACTATTTAGCCACTATAGCCATGGACGCCTGTGAAGTAAGTAAAAAAAAACGTTTCAGGACATTTTACAATTTTTCCATTTTTCCCAAACAGGTTATTATTTTGGATGTACGAGTTCCATGCACTCCAGTAGCTCGACTCAATAATCATCGAGCATGTGTAAATGGTATAGCTTGGGCTCCACATTCAAGTTGTCATATATGTACGGCAGGAGATGATCACCAAGCTCTAATATGGGATATACAACAAATGCCTAGAGCTATTGAAGATCCAATTTTAGCTTACACAGCAGCAGAAGGTGAAGTCAATCAAATACAATGGGGTGCAACTCAACCTGATTGGATTGCAATTTGTTATAACAAGAGTTTGGAAATATTGAGAGTGTAAGTTTTGAAGGAAAAATGTGTTTTAAGTGACTGCTGTTGATCGTATTTTTAAGGTTGAAAGTGCTGTTAATAATCTTTCCTATTTTCTGGTAGGTCAAATGTACAGTTGATTACACAATATGTTGTCCAAGTGACGATGAAAAAAAATGTATATAAGTACATACAGAGTGCGTTTGTACCCCAAGATTTTGAGTACATTTTTCAAGTTTACACAAAAATTAACTGACTAAAAAAGTTAATTGTTTGAAAAAACTGGCTAGTATATGTTTTTTTTTGTAGATTTGGTCAAGGGAAATTATTTAACTTAGTAAAATTAAGATTGCAACAGCATTTTACCTTTTAAATTCATTAGTATGATCTATCATGATGCAAATATTTCTTACAGTGTAATCTACAAATAATGACGAACTGCTATGAAGTTAGACACATTTCTGGTTAATGTCTTAATGTACAAATAAATATATTTTCAATTATTTTTGAAATGTATTTGTATACAATGACCAAACACAAACCTAGTCACAGGAGTTCAGCTCATTTTTTATTGTCAATGCATTTTGTCATGTCATAGTGTCAAGCAAAATCTTCATTTCATGCCATTTTTTTGTGGAAAATCATTTTAAAACTTTGTATGCAATTGCAATTCAGGGCCCGTCAAACTGTTTGGATGGAGATGTGGTTTTTTTTAAAGAACATTGTTTTAAATGAAAAATGTATCAAATTGTATGATCTAACAATAACGGTTCGCCAAGAGAAGAATTTAAATGTGATTTTTAAGTTAAATTATTTTCAAAGTCTTTTAGACTGAAATAAATAAGTTATTTACATGCCTGACTTTTATTTCCACCCAAATCTCAAGATACAGATTATGTTTTAAATATAAAATTTCATTTTTAAAATTATCAAAGTAAATTTTCTGGGAAGTCAGTAGGGACAAAGTAATTTTTGGAGTATGGTCAGTAATTCCATTGAAAATATTGAAAAAAATAGAAACATTTGTAACTGATGTGATAATCAAATTAAGGTCATGGTCATTTATCATTTATACTTATGAAAAATTCATTCATTCCATTGTGTTTTCATAATCTTCTGTTACCAAATGTTTTGTGAACTTGAAATATTTTGTATTTTATCACAATCTAACCTAGCTGTATTAATTATCCACGTTGTCCATTTAGGCAAAGTCATGCGGCGACTTTTTCAAATCCTGAAAATTGTCAAAGGGCTAACGATGGCAGTAACTTGACGGAAGTGAAAATTGAACCTTTGGCTAAATAAAAGCGCTTATTAGTATTTTGCATGACTATGCTTGGTAGTCCTGCATCCACATTATGCCAACTTGGGGGTTTTCCCCCTAAATTTAGGGATGAAAAATCTATACAGGGATTTTTTTGGGGGTATTTTTAGGGATAAAATTTTAATTGTGTTTTTCTAATTGCACTACTTTCCATACTCCATACTTGTATTCAATAAAGTTTATAAAAAATTTGAATTGATCAAACGATACTACTATACTGTCATTGATGGTTACTATATGGTGCTAAATTAGCAAAATTAGGTTTAATGATATTTTATTAGTAGTATTTATTCGTTATTTTTAATGTATTATTTATTTAAAAATATTCAATTATTTATTTTATGAATAATAAAAATTTTTAGTAGGAATTCCTAGTAATTGTGGTGATTTTAGGGGTTTTTGTATGAATTTTAGGGAGAAATATTTCTGAGAGTTGGCATGTCACATGGACTTATATAGTGTGGTTCATCACAGTATAATGCATCTTATTGGAAAATGTCTTCAGATTTAAATCTAAATCTTTAAAAAACGGCGATATAATAACGGGGCTTCTTGAGATACTAGGGGTCTAATTACGAAAAATGGGTAAAAATAGTAGTTTGTGCAACTAGTGTGGATATGGAGAATCCACACGAGTCGAACAGTATATTTTTTTCACGACCCATTTAAGAGAAAAACTAGAAAATAAACATTTGAATAAACTGTAAAATAATAAATATAACTTAAAATTAAAAATTTTCATCAATTTTATTCATAATCGTACCAATTCAATTTCATCTGATAAATTTTTTTGTGATAAATAACGTACAGTTTTTAAATTAATGTAGGTACAATTTCGTATAATGTTACGGTTTCCCTTTTTAAATATGCGATGCTTGTTGTAAGTAGATGCTGCCAGTCGGATTCCCGCACGAAGGGAGTACCTTTATCTATAATAATTAATTTTGTGCTAAATATTTCAAGCGTCTACCTGTTGTCGTTATCAATATCGAGCAGAATAATTATTTAAAAAGAACTTCTTCACGGGGAATCGAGCCCGGGTCTACCGCGTGAGAGTCTGGTATGTTTACCACTCGACTACCGAGGCTCACACTAGATAGATAGATTTATTTGACTACATTACATGTTTTTACAATGTTTGTAGCAAGTCAGAAATACAAAATGTAAAATGTAGAAAGTGTTAAGGCTTTTGATATTGTGTTGTCATGAAACCAAGTTTTGTTTAAAAAAAAATAAATATAGATGTCAGATTTGATATACAGTGTGTCCGCGTAAGTTGGCTACATATGGAAAACTATGTTTATATTGATTTTATGAAAAACAGGTATTCTTCATAAAAAGTTCTGCATTATCTAAAACCTGAAATGCAATCGTTACATATTTCTTATTTTGAGCCGTATACGAGGTTTGTCAAAAAATATTAATCTTACTCAAGAGTAAAGTACCTTTATTTTTCACAATACAGAAAAATTGTAGGAAGTAAAGTTGTTTAAAATTAAAATTTATATACAAATATGCCATTACAGCTATTTAGCATGAAAATTAAGATTTGGTGATTATTTACGATTACAAATACTTAGTAATGTAAAACGTAAATAATCACCAAATCTTAATTTTCATGCTAAATAGCTGTAATTGCATATTTGTATATAAATTTCAATTTTAAACAACTTTACTTCTTACAATTTTTCTGTATTGTGAAAAATAAAGGTACTTTACTCTTGAGCAAGATTAATATTTTTTGACAAACCTCGTATACGGCTCAAAATAAGAAATATCTGATTGCATTTTAGGTTTTAGATAATGCAGAACTTTTTATGAAGAATACCTTTTTTTCATAAAATCAATATCAACATATAGTTTTCCATATGTAGCCAACTTACGCGGACACACTGTATGTCATATATAGGTAAAAAATAAAAACCATATAAAAACCCAATTTCGAAAGTATTAATCCCGAGACGGAAAACTACATCCTAAACATTTGGTCCTTCGAGCCGGATTAGTTGCTGAAGATTCAGCAATTGATATTTAACCGAACCTACCGTGAAACATTGGTGCAGACGGAAATTACCGAGCTGGTGTGCTGGAGAATTGGATGCAAGTTGGTGGCTACCTATTTCGTAAGTCTGTTTCATGATTTAGAGTGAATTTTGTATCGTATAGCGATTTCTCGAGATACGAAAGAGAAAAACAAACTCGAATGTATTGCTCTAAAGGTTTTTGTTGATAAATCGAAAGTTAGGTCAACAACTCGAAAGTATAAAGGTATAAACATATCATTCAATTTTGTTAATTGTAAAAAGGAAGTTTTTTTAAGGTATATATGTATTCAAGAGTTACGCAATTTTTGGGGATTGAGATCTACAAATTCAAAAGTGTTGAGATTTTTTTTCTTCTTAACCAATAACCGATTACGAAAGTTGTTGATTTTTTCAATAAGCGTATTCTTAACTTAATTTAATTAATTTAAATTAAAAATAGCTCCGAAAGGTTTAGGAAGGCTATTCATGTAACGAAAATCTCTAAATTTTAAACTAAATAATTTTGCAAAATATGTAGAGAATTTCAAAACAGATTTGGCAAGTAATTCAGACTCTAATTCAAAGGAAGAAAAAATTACAGAACTAGAAATGAGGTTGGAAATGCAGGTATCAATTATTAACGAATTTGAACTCATACAATGTGAAATAGAAAGTATTACGGAATTAGCAGATCCAGAACAGTTAGCGGAACGAGAAGCTTTTGAAAAAACATATTTCAGTGCATGTGCTAAAGTAATGGATCTGACAATTCAGTGAAAAGTAATACTAATGTGAGTAGATTCCATTCAGGTGGGCAATTAACTAATATTAAATTACCCCAGATTCAATTACCTAAATTCTCTGGTCAATATGAGAATTGGCTTGAGTTCCGCGACACATTTGATTCGCTCATACATTCTAATCAAGGTATAAATGAAATTCAAAAATATCATTATTTGAGAGCATCGTTAGAGGGTGGAGCCGCTCAAGTCATTCGCTCACTAGAATTTTCGGCAGCAAATTATACTGTAGCTTGGGAGACGTTAGTAAACAGATACAATAATAATAATTTATTAACTCATAACCATGTTAAATCTATTTTCAATATCCCAAATTTGAAATAGAATCAGCTGGTGATTTACGAAGTATGTTGGACACATTGACAAAGCATTTGAGGTCATTGCAAGCTTTAAATCAACCTACAGAATATTGGGATACTCTTCTAATTTACATTATTAGCAATAAATTAGACAGGAATACAGCGCGAGAGTGGGAAGAGCACAAGGTTCAACTAGGAAATAAAAACAATGGATCTCCAAGCTTAGATGATCTATAAATATTCATTAAAAACAAAGCTGATCTTCTAGAAACACTCATGTCAACTAAGGAAAGTAAAAATCTTAGAATAAAAACTAATGGTTATTTTCTTGAATCACAAATTTCAAAATCAAAAAATAGTCATGGCCAAAACAGTACTGCGGGCAATCCTAAAAATCGACCTAGTACTAGCTATAAAAAGGTTTTGTGTGACTATTGCAAAAAATCTAATCATTTTATTCAATCATGCCCTGAATTCTTAAACCTCTCCGTTGACCAAAAAATTAAATATATTGAAAAGGTTAAACTTTGCTTAAATTGCTTGCGCAGTAATCATACACTGAAATTCTGTTTCGCAGGTCCTTGCAAAAATTGCAAGCGAAGACATAATACACTTTTGTGTTTAGAACCTATACCAACTAATCAATTAGATCAACCAAATCATGAAAGTTTCAATCAAGTTCAAAATCAGCCTACTGTTAGCTACAAAAGTACGGAGTTCAGTGGGGTAGGAGTGTTATTATCTACAGCGTTAGTATCTATTATTGATTGTAATGGAAAGAACCAAGTATGTAGGATTTTATTAGATTCAGCATCACAAAGTAATTTCATAACAAAAAATGCTTGTGAACGTTTAGGCATTCAAACTTCTGGAATTCATATTTCAGTTGTAGGAATCAACTTAGTTACTTCTACCATCAATGAAAAGTGTACTGTTAAAATCCAATCGTTGAAAAACTCATTTGGAACAGATTTGATGTGTTTAGTAGTTCCAAAAATTAATGATTGCTTACCAAGTCAACCTTTAAACGTATCTTTCATGGATAATTCCAAAAAATGTTCAACTAGCCGATCCTGATTTTAACATATCTCAACCTATTGATATTTTGGTAGGTGCTGAACATTTTCATGATCTTTTGTGTGTAGGTCAAATTCGCTTAGGCAAAGGTTTACCTATGCTTCAAAAAACTGTTTTCGGTTGGGTGGTTTCAGGCCCTAGCAATGAACATTCCTCTTCCAACAAGGTTCAGTGCAATTTCAATACATCTGCTGATGATGAATTGCATAACTTTATGCGAAAGTTTTGGGAAATAGAGGAACCGTTTCAGAAAAAATCACTATTGTCAGAGGAAGAGAAATTTTGTGAAGAAATATTCCAAAGCACTACCAAACGTAATTCTGAAGGTCGCTTCATAGTACAAATTCCTCTTAAGGGTTCTCCATCATCTTTAGGCGAATCCAAATCTATAGCTTTAAGGCGCTTACTCTCGAAAGTCGTTTTCTAAAAAATCCAAAATTAAACTCTTTGTATGTTGATTTCCTAGATGAATATTCTCAATTAAATCATATGTCCGAAGTGATTATCCCAGAAAGCAAAAACAACATTGAATATTTTTTACCACATCATGGGGTCTTGAATGAAAAGAATCAAACCACTAAATTGAGAGTTGTATTTGATGGTTCCTGTCGAACTAGTTCAGGTCTCTCGTTTAATGATATTCAATGTGTAGGACCGAAAATACAAGATGATCTTATTTCTGTACTTTTGAGATTCAGGCTACATCAAATAGTTTTCTGTGCGGATATAATTAAAATGTATCGACAGATTCTAGTCCAACCTGATCAAAGGTCGTTGCAAAGAATTATCTGGCGTCGAGTACCCACTGATGAAACTAAGGTTTTTGAACTTAATAGTGTCACATATGGAACTGCCTCTGCGCCGTGGTTAGCGATAAGATGTTTAAAAGAATTATCATTAGAAAATTCTAAAAAGTTTCCTGAAGCATCGAAAGTTGTGGCTTCGGATTTTTACGTGGATGACATCTTGACAGGTTCTGATTCAGTTCAAAGTGTACAAAAATTAATTGACGAAGCTCAAACTATTTTATCAGGTGGTGGTTTCTTGCTTCAAAAATGGGCTTCTAATATAGTAAAGATATTTTACAGTATGTTCGAACCAAAAATCCCATGGCATTACAAAATCCTGGATATGGCGAAGGTATGAAGGATTGTACTGGGATAGTGAAAATGATAGTTTAAAATATAATATAGTGGCAAGTAAACGAGGTCAAACCGTAACCAAAAGGTCTGTTTTGTCAGACATTTCACAGATTTTCGACCCTTTAGGTCTCCTAGCTCCATGTATCATTGTAGGAAAAATTCTTTTGCAACAATTGTGGATGATAAAACTCAATTGGGATGAGTCATTACCTTCTGAATTATATACAAGGTGGGTTAATTTTAGGCACAACTTAATAAACTTAAATATACCTAGAATAACTCTTTGTATTAATTCAACCGTAATTGAACTTCATGGGTTCTGTGATGCGTCTCTAGAAGCCTATGGGGCGTGCATTACCTTCGAAGCATTTCTAGTGCCGGGGAAGTTTATGTAAAACTTGTATGTGCAAAATCAAGGGTTGCACCTTTGAAATCATTAACCATTCCTCGACTGGAATTGTGTGGTGCACATCTTTTATGTCAACTAACTGATTTAATACGAAAATCGCTAAGGCTCCAAATTAACAGGCAATTCTTCTGGAGTGATTCTGCAGTTGTATTATGTTGGATTAAATCACAACCAAATTTATTACAATCTTTTGTGCAAAACAGAGTCTCACACATTCAGTCTCATACTAACCCAAGAGAATGGTCTCATGTTAAATCCAAGGATAATCCTGCCGACCTTTTATCTAGAGGAGTTCTACCAAAAACTTTATTGACTTCTTGTCTCTGGTGGTCTGGTCCCTGGTGGCTATCAAAACCCGAGGCAGAATGGCCTCTCTCAGAAGTTAAGACTCCAGAAAATATACCAGAGCTTAGGAAACAAAAATTAAGTCTCATGGTATCAACGCCCACTGAATATTTTCCCTTTCACAAATTTTCCAAGTTCAATGCAATTCGAAGAACCATGGCTTATGTGCAAAGATTCATTTTTAACTGTCGAAATAAACCCTCTCTACGAAAGTATGGTGTATTGTCAGCATCAGAATTAAATTCTTCCAGTTTAACATTGGTTAGATTGTCCCAGATTGAGTGCTTCTTTGAGGAACGATATTTCCTTCAAAAAAATAAACCCATACCAAAGAAATCGCGTATTCTTAATTTAAATCCATTTCTGGATAGCGAAAATATTATTCGTGTAGGGGGACGAATACAAGCGTCATCTTTTCATATCGATAAAAAACATCCAATGCTACTTTCAGACAAACATCATTTAACCAAACTTATATTCGAACATGAACATCTCAAACTTTTTCACGCTGGTCCTCAGCTGCTGTTAGCTTCCATCAGAAATCGATTTTGGCCCCTATCTGGTCGTGATTTAGCCAGGAAAACTGTACATTCCTGCATGGACTGTTTTAGAGTCAAACCTTCACAAACTAATCCTATCATGGGGAACCTACCAAAATCTAGGCTGAGCCCTACATTACCTTTTACAGTAACCGGTGTAGACTATGCAGGACCCATCATGATAAAAGATCGTAAGGGACGCGGAGCAAAATCATGGAAAGCATATATATGCCTATTTATTTGCCTTTCTACAAAAGCGGTACACTTGGAATTGGTGAGTGACTTAACTTCAGAAGCATTTATTGCTACTTTTCGTAGATTTTGTGCAAGACGTGGTAAACCCTCTCAGATGCTTTCAGATAATAGCAGTAACTTTGTAGGAGCTCGATCTGAATTGCAAGAATTAGCCAAATTTCTCTTAAATAACCAAACCTCTCTTCAAGAAACTTTTAATGATTTTTAGGTGTTTCTTGGAAGTATATACCTGCATATTCACCTCATTTTGGAGGTATTTGGGAAGCGGGAATCAAATCGACAAAGGGTCATTTGAAACGTATACTAATGAAAAATGTAACTTTAACCTTTGAAGAGCTTACAACTTATCTCGCAGAAATCGAGGCGATATTAAATTCACGTCCTTTGACTCCATTGTCATCTGATCCTAGTGATCTTTCGGTGTTAACACCGTCCCACTTTCTCATCGGGCAGCCACTAACAACTATACCAGATCCAGATCTTCGAGAAGTCCCAAATAATAGGTTATCTAGATACCAGCTCAACAAATGCAACAGCACTTTTGGCAACGATGGTCTCAAGAGTACATCAGCGAACTACAGACTCGTACGAAGTGGAAAGCTAACCACCAGGGGCTGAAGCTGGGTGCTTTAGTTCTAATAAAAGAAGACAATTTGCCTCCTCTTAAATGGAAACTGGGCAAAATAACGGAGCTTCATCCTGGAAATGATGGTGTTGCAAGGGTAGCAAGTATTACCACTGCGAATGGGACAATCAAAAGAGCCTGGTCCAAGATTTGTGTACTACCTATTCCTGATAACGGGGACAATGTATAGGAAGAATGTTATTCTTGCTAATTAACAGACTACAATTATTAGTTTAAGCTGTTATTGTTTTAGGTACATTGAGAATTATTCACCTTCACAAGCGGGGAGAATATGTTAAGGCTTTTGATATTGTGTTGTCATGAAACCAAGTTTTGTTTAAAAAAAAATAAATATAGATGTCAGATTTGATATATGTCATATATAGGTAAAAAATAAAAACCATATAAAAACCCAATTTCGAAAGTATTAATCCCGAGACGGGAAACTACAACCTAAACAGAAAGTACAACAATTGACATATTAATAAAAATAAAAACACATAACACACAATAATATTAATTAAGGTTAAAATACAAGTGATAAAAAATATATTCAGAAAGGGAGGAATGTTCAATGAGCATGAATACATTTTAAAAATTTTCTAGATATTCTGACAATTCTCAATGTATTCGTTCACAGAGTAAAAACAAAATCCAAGTAAATATGTTTTTAAACTCCTCTTAAATTTATTCAAACTTAAAGATTTCATTTCTGCTGGTAAGATATTATACAGAGAATAGTTGAGTGAATTCTTCTGAGATTTTGTCAGACGAAAACGATTTGTACGAATATTACATGCTTGTCTAGTATTGTAATTATGGATATCTGAATTTTTTGTTAAGGAGTCAAGACTTTTGTGGATCTCAATAAGGGTGTTAAAAATAAATAAGGTCGGTAGAGGCATTATCCGTAGATCAACAAATAACTCCCTACAGTGTTCACGGGAACTGACATTACTCAAAATCCTAATAGCTCTCTTTTGAATTACAAAGATATCTTTGGCTGGCGACGAATTTCCCCAAAGTACAACTCCATAGTTAATATTGGAATGCACAAGGGAAAAATATACCGTGTTCAAAGTTTGGAAACTGACAACTCTTTTAAGCTGTCGAAGTACAAAAATCGAGCTTGATAATTTATTTCTCAAATAGTATATATAACGTCAGAAGTATTACATACTTTCATAAGAACTGACGTCCATCGGTATAGTCCCTTAAATACCCATTTTATTCTGTTTTTAGTATTTGTTATTAATTTATACGGATTATTTTATTTAAGTTTATTTTTGTAAATAAATAAGTTATAATATATAATAATAAATAATAAATAAGTTATTTTGACGTTTCTTGAAATTAAAAAAAAGATGAGTTACGAGTACTAAACGCGAATGCTGATTGGTGGATTTCATATACGTCTAGGATGTATATGAAATCATATACGTCCAGTTAACCGTTTCCATTCTGTAAACTGTGCAGGAAATGGATAATATACATATGTGGGTGTAGAAAATAGTATATTACGTAACGAGTGCGGAAAGTGTGAGAAATCACTTTCGCACAAGTAATGTACACTATTTTTCCTACGACCATGCGATAATTGTAACAAATATTGTTTAATGTAATGGTTTTTAAAAAATAATGTTGACATCGGTGAGTGCGGAAATGAAATGAGTGAAATTCACTTTTGCAACGAGTTATGTACACTATCTTTCCTACGGCCATAAATATTTAAAAAGTATATACCTTAGGTTTTTCGCTACTATCAGCATAAACTTCCATTATAATAAAAAACCGAGACTATAAACCTTTTACTTTTAGTTTATCTCACAATTATAATTCGTTTACACTTTTACACTTTTATGTAATAAATATTTCACTTACACTTCACAAAAACTATTTCTATGCTTTGTGTTATAATTTGAGAACTTTGACATAAGCCTACTTCCTTATTTTTCTTACGATCACGCGATAAATTTACCAAATATGATGGATTTATTTATTTGAAAACTTCAATAACTGTACCTACCTACAACATATAATTATTTTTAAAATAATCAGTTTGTAGTGTAAAATATTTTCAAAATAATGCTGAAGACATTTTAATTCTTCATAATTTGATTTTTTAAAATTTCTACAGCTATACTATAGAGTGTAAATATACCCAAAATAAGAACATTTGACAGGTATCGGCGTCATGACAATTCGGAGAATGCTGGAGTAGACCGCGATTCGATTTCCGGCCGTATGAACAAATTTTGTGTTTTGTGCTATTGCTATATTTATAGTTATTACGTAGGTGAATTTAAATAAGAAAACCACGTTAATCGAATTCATGCGAACCGTGCGATATGATATCACACTAGGGTGATATCATAGCGCACGGTTCGCGTCACTATGATGACTATGATGACTTTCCGCCAGAGTAGAGAGTGCGATATATGTTAATTTCCTATATGGTCCTAGGTAAAATTATTTTTCTAGGGTACACTCAACAGCAATCAGAAATACAGAGTATCTTTGAGCTATTCTGCTGGTTATTATAATACTGGTCTTAATGAGACTCCTCCAATGAGAAGATCTCTTATGCTTTATTAGAGGTGAATTGGCCAGCTACGTCTCGGTCTTCTGTTGTTTGGTTCTTGGGTTAGAAGCTGGTAGTAGTAGATTATAAATGATGGGTATCTCTAGCTTTAGGTAGGCTCTCTTTCCTGTACCTACTCTTGTGATGCTGAGGTTTTGATTTATTAATTTGTTTGTAGCGTACTATGGTGCATCAACCAAAGTTCAAAGGATTTCAGACTGAGGACTATAGATTTGCTGGCGCATCCCCATAATTCTATTCCGTAGATCCAGATGGTATATGATTATTAATTATAATATATTAAGACTTCATTTTGTACTGAGATTAGCGATCTTCTCCAAGTAGCCAGTGTAGTTCTCTGAACTCAAGCTAGGTTGATCTGCTTTCGTTTCATGGGCAAGTTTTTCCTGCAAGCCAGGATCTCAGGACCACTGTAAAATCCCGTGACCCGAAGAGGACGGATGTAGCTCTCTACAATCGACTCTTAAAAGGTGCTCTGCGGGAAACAGAGGTCCTGACTCCTAGCAATAATGAGGAACTAGAAAGGTACACAGTATCTATCCAAAACAAAATAGACATTGCCTATAAGGAATCCTGTCCGATGAGGATTGTTCAGACAGGTGGCACGACCAATACCTGGTGGTGCCCTGAACTGGAACACCTCAGAAAGACAGCGAGAACGACCTTTAACAAGGCAAAGCGAACAAAACTCAAAGAGGACTGGGGAATACATAAAGCCAACCTCAAAGAGTTCAAAAAAGTCTGCAGACAAAAGCAAAGAGAAGCCTGGAGAGCCTATTGTGAGGCAGTCGAAGACTTCCCACAAATTTCTAGACCACCATAAGTGTATCGGCATCCTGACAAGGGTAAATGGCGACAAGGCCGCCAACCTCCAAGAGAGCGCTGAGATTCTTATGGAAACTCACTTCCCAGATTCTGTCTTTCCTGGAACGTCAAACTGGACGGAAGTACCAACAACATCCTCACAATACGACTGGCAATATGCTAGTGCAGTAATTGATGAGGACAAGATAAGGTGGGCCATATCGGGCTTTTCCCCCTTCAAGTCACCAGGACCTGACGGAATAAGACCAGCCCTACTTCAATGGAGAATGAATATTCTTATGCCGCACCTGGTTGGAATTTTCAGAGCCTCTTTAGCTCTGAGGTATATTCCCAGTAAGTGGAGAGAAGTACGAGTAACCAAACCAGGTAGGATGGACTACACCTTACCAAAAGCATTCCGACCAATTAGTCTCACATCGTTCAATGGAGAGGTTATGCGAGCGGTATATAAAAGATTAAGTGCTAGTTCACAACCCACTTCATCCAAATCAGCATGCATATACTCCGGGAAGGTCCACTGATTCGGCCCTTCACCAAGTGGTTGCCAGAATCGAAAGATCATTGGACAACAAAGAATCCACCCTGGGTATATTCATATATATCGAGGGAGCGTTTGATAAAACAACCTTTCCAACAATTACCCAGCAACTCAACTCCAGCAACTCAACTCCAGGAATGTACCGCTGGTAGTAGGAGAATGGATACTCAAGATGCTCTCTAGTAGAGCAATAAGTATAAATGTAGAAGACATCACAGTAAGAGGACTGGTCATGGGGGGATGTTCACAAGGAGGAGTCTTATCACTCCTTCTGTGGAACATAGTCCTAGATACCCTGATTAATCACCTCAACAACAATGGATTCTATACAATTGCATACTCAGATGACATACCTAGTTAACTAGCAGACTGGCAAATTTGTGAACACACTGTGCGATAGAGCGTATTGGATGGGCTTACATTAATTGAAAAATGGTGTGAGGAACACTCACTGTCGATCAATCCCAGAAAGAATGAGATGGTCATTTTCACCAGGAAAAGAAGTTTATCCCGAAATCATCAAAAGCAAACTAAACTTATCGGAAGAGGTGAAATACCTGGGTATTACCCTCGACAGGAAACTAACATGGAACTCTCATCTACACAGCAGAGCAAAAAGAGCATATGTGGCTTATGAGCAGTGTCGGAGGACAGTGGGACGCACATGCGGGGTCTGTCACCCCGTGTGGTCACCTGGATCTACACTGCAATAATAAGACCCATGTTAACGTATGGAGCAATTGCATGGGGACCGAAGGTTCTACAAGAAACGGCCATCCAAAAATTATATCAAATACAGTGAATGACTTGTTTAAACATCACAGTAGCCATGAGAACAACACCAACCGCAGCAATGGAACTAATTACTGGTCTGACCCTTCTGGATCTGTACGTCAAGGAGGTTGCGTTAATGGCCATGGTACGATTGCGCACGGCTGGTGTAAACCCCGAAGTAGGAGTGGGCAAATTGAGGTTAAGCCTATGGCAGGAAGCTACCTCTGCTGCAGGCAGCCAATGATGCAATTGAACCCAGGTTTTTGTTTAACAAACCCTACAAAATACAAATAAAACAGAACACAGAGCCAGATGCTGCAAATGGAATACGCATATATACAGATGGTTCAAAAATGAAAGAAGGCTCAGGATTGATTGAAGAACGTGTCACGGGACATGCACACGGTAAGAACTTTATTAGTTCCTTTTAAGCAATAATCAAATTTTTTGAATCAATAGATAAATACACATATATTTATTAATATAAGAATTTATTTTACTCTGGATGAAACTTTATTCAACAATCCATATAAAATCGATTATTTCCAATCAATCAACAATCGATTATTATCAATTTTCATCAATTGATTAATAATCGATTATTTTTGATCGATCAACCATCAACAATAGATTAAATAGTCGATTATCGACAATCGAATATCAGCAATCGGTTATCAACAATCGATTATCATCAATCCTTCATCAACAATCGATTAATAACCGATTGTATATAATCGATGAATATTCGAATATTTCCAATCGATTAAAAGTCGACTGTTTCCAATCGATTATTATAAATTGATTAATAATCGATTATTTTTGATCGATCATTATTAATCAATCTATAATCGATTATCATTAAGTTGTAGAGTAATAGATGAATTATTTCGTTACAAAATTCTGTCCTCGGTTTTTTCTTCAATCTATCGCTTAATTTAAAATCTTTCCAGCATTTTTTTTAGCTTAACACGGACGTGCGTAACTGTAAGGTATATCTCCTAATCGATTATTATACTATTATATTATCATTGTCTAATTATTAGACAATGATATTATCAACCTTTGTGTAAAATTTAAACCCGAGACATCGATATATGGCGGCATTACAGTTTTCTCTAGCCTAGGAATCGCTGCTTCGTAAACACATAACGCAGCAACGTAACGGTCAGGGGTGGCATTCTGTTCACCTAGCGAGTCGTCTTGAATCGACCTTGTCGATATACACATTCCGTTCAAGTTTGGTTGTGTTGGAGCGACAAATAGTTCTAATTTCTGATACCCATAAGGTGTCACCTACGTATTTTCTATATTTCCTTGTCAAAATATCAATGTAAAATCCAGGTGACGTCGCTTAAAAGCGATCGCTAATGTCACCCCAGATCTTTTGCGCCGCGACCCCCGGTCGCTCCAACCTAATGTAAAGAGTTCTAAAAAAGATCAATCTTGCAAAAATTTTTGGAAATAATAGTAAAAAATGTATCCGAATAAATTCAAGTATTGGTGATATACTTAAATTTACTGCGCTGCACTGCGAATACCAGCATTGGTGGTTCAGTGGTAGAATGCTCGCCTGCCATGCGGGCGACCCGGGTTCGATTCCCGGCCGAAGCATATGAATCGCTGCTTCTTAAACGAGAGAGGCTCAAGGCACATAACGCAGCAACGTAACGTAACGGTCAGATCTTTTGCGAATTACCCCCTGTCGCTTCGCTCCAACCTAACGTAAAGAACTAAAGTTCTAAAAATAAATTTGAAAAACTGGGAAAAGTTGAATTTTACACTCAATAAAAAAAATTAAATTTAAAAAAATCTTTATTCAATTATTTTATACAAAATATATATTATGTGGTATAGTAAAACATTTATATAACAACACATAGTGTCGATTTTCATTTTAAAAGGATATAAAAGTGATGAAAAAACAATGTGTATTTATTGTACTGTTTCGAAATTGCAAATATTTCAATACAAGTATATATTAATTTGCTTTCGTGCTTTTAGTCAACGATACTGTGGAAATATATACGGTTTCTA
Source organism: Galerucella calmariensis (assembly GCA_910591675.1). NCBI lineage: Eukaryota > Metazoa > Arthropoda > Insecta > Coleoptera > Chrysomelidae > Galerucella > Galerucella calmariensis. Next base: position 22,635 of record CAJUYG010000619.1, read on the forward strand.
CACACTTTTGCACTTTTAAAATGGGAATTGTACTGTAATTCTGTAAATTATTAAATATACATATATAGGTAAGCATACTAAATTAAATTACACACCAACTTTTTTTTTGTACGCTGGCACAATTGAAAGTTCGCGATTGTTGTTTTATAATAATAAAATAATGTTAAAATAAAATCTACACAAATATTCAAATAAATTGAATACATTTACCAGTCTGAATCTTCTTTGTTGGAGACAGAAATATGATTACAAAATGGAAAGCCGAAATAAGTGACCCGCTACTTCAAATTCCTCATACTCTCGTTAACATTTTAACGTTTGTGACTTAAAGTAACACAAAATCGATAGCAAGTACCGCCAGTACCGGTGAACTTCTCATTTTATAGTCGAAGTTCCCTTGCTTCTATACTATTTGTTAACATTGGATATACGGAAATAAATAAAAAATTACTGTTGAAATATCATTTAAAAAAATCTATTCGTATTAAAACTTGGCACAAACTGGCAATTTAAAAACTACATATTGCTACACAATCTAAAATATTATGAGCATATTTTGCTTATATTTAAAAATTTTGGCATTTTATATTGTTTTTTAAAACAATTAAACTTCAAACGTCATGTTTTTCACTAATTATACTGAAACAACTTTCCCTAGATTTTATATTTCGTAGACAAAAAGAATCAATTTTATTAGAGCATATACAGGGTGAGGTATTGAAAAAAGAAGTTCACATCGCCATTTTTCAACACCGTGTATGCTTTAACGAAACTAAAACTGGTATAGTGACTTAAGAACGAACAGCAGCATTATTATTGCTCATTGAACCTATTGTTTAAAGAAATATATACAAGGTGCTAAGCGAACTGTGATCAAAAGTCATGAAATGGATTCTAACTATTTTTTCCAGGGCCCGGGACTAGAGAGAATCTCACCATGAGATTGGTGTATTACGAGTTGCGTGAAACAAAAGAGATTTAAGGTCTGTTCCAATCGCCATCAGAGAATAACTGTTCATAGCAAGCAGCGATCGTTTTTAACAGTTTCTGATTGCGCTTGGAACAGTTCTACTTTTATTCCAGTCGAAAGACTCACTCTTTATGCTATCGACAAGTCTTCTTTATTCTTGACTTATTACTATGGAATATATTGAAATTTTCATGAAGAAATCGTCGACAATAGTGTGAATAGAGTCAATACTAGAATTCTATAGTGTGCAGAGTCCCAGTACCCAGATCAGTAAGCTCAGAATTAATTTTTTTAATAAAAAAAAATTTCTCTAGAAATTTTTATATTTTTAGGTAGAGCCGAGAAAAAATTTGTATCACTTAAAAAAGAAATCCCCTAGAGACTGACATGCAATATCCAAGGGATAAGCAAAAACTCATTTTGGTTGAATTTATGATTGAACATCCTGAATTAAAATAGTGGGGTATTTACGGAAGGGTTGACCAGCCAGTGGTGGAATTCTGTTCACACTAGCGAGTAGTCTTGAATCGATCTTGTCGATATAGGTACATATTCCGTTCATCAAATTTGGTTGCTTTGGAGCGACAAATAGTTATAATTTCTGATACCCATAAGGTGTCCGCCTATGTATTTTCTATATTTCCTTGTCCAAATATCATTGTTAAATCCAGGCAACGTCGCTTAAAAGCGATCGCCAGTTTTTATGAACGGAATGTCACCCCAGGTTGCCAAAAAATTGTGGTAACAAGTTGTTGAGCGATGATTGGAGGAGCTACTGGTTAGTGTGGCGGAAGGTTTACACATCGATAAAAAATCTCATGTACAATTTTGTAGCATTTCAATATATACTGGACCTGACAAGATTTTAGGTAAATGTAGCAGCCAAAGGGTAAAACTGAAAAGTAATGACAGATACTAGTGGTGGTCCAGCCAAAGTGGAGCAGCTTATCTTATGGGAACAGTAAATTTTTAATACTAATGAAAAGTATGGCTAAGTTTGTTTAGCAACGTTTTCAGTTGGTGGGCTGAATTTTCTTACATCAACTAGGTACTTTTAAAAAATCCACCAATCTCATGATGAGATCCTTTCGTTCACCATGATCATTTAAACGAACATCACATTTTTATAAGCACAATGATAAACTGAACAAACTTTACTCCGTTGATTCATGGTGATCCGCTCAACGAACACCCATACTTTGCCTTTCCATAGCGTATGCTCAGCGGACGGGCGAATTTGAGCCCTGACTTTGATACATTTAGTTAGTCAGTAGTTGGTGACAAGTACACATAATTTGAGGTTATTATTTATTAGAGACTTCGACGAACTTTTATTCATAATAGGTGTGTTCTTTTTGACTAAGATCTCAGCTCACTTCAGTTGAAGTGATCTGAGATAATGATGTGAGTAAGCACCAAAAAGAATGACCTACTCAATTGAAACGCGAGATCTGCCATCACATGCGTCAATGAGGGACATAAAACATATAAACATAACCTATCTTTAATGGATATCTACGATAAGCACGCTTGATTCATTCCCTCCACTTTATTCCGACTCAAGTCCAACTGATACTCCCTTACAACAAATTCAGCATCGGTGAAGGGGGAGGAAAAATCTCAGCTCACTTCGAAGTGAGTGAATAAAAAAGAACGCGTTCATTACCGATGTGAGCTGAGGTTAACTGAGATCTCAGTCAAAAAGAACACACCTATTATCGTAAGTTTTTACAACATATATATTTTTCTTTTGGTTATTTAGTTTGTCTTTAGTATGTGTATATAATATAATATACAATAAAATATTGTTGCAATAAAACTTTGGATTGAAAAGAACATGATTGTCTAAAAGAACAGGTGACTAAGTGGTTGTGATATTTAGGGAAAATATTTGGTAATGAATTTCGAAAATGGCATCAAGGGGGGCACTAACCGAAGCTGAACTTCTGGAGATTGTTGAAAATATATCAGATATCGAAGCATTGAGTGATGATGAAGAATATGAAGAGATGCGGAGAGAAGGTAAATGATAATGTGGTTATTTAGTAGTGACCATAAAAAAATTTGAGTTTAGATTCAGATGAATAGTTCCGAGAAGAGGAAAGTGATGAAGTTCTAGGAAATATAGAGGGAATCGTAGAGGTTGAAGAGCAAAAAAAAATCAGAACCACTTGCAAATGTGAAGCTTCCAAAATCTATATCAAGCAAGATGCAAAAATAATCGATATCTCGAAAAAACTCACTTTATATGAACAAATGCAAAGTTCATTTATGTATTACTCGAAATTGTTACAGTCTTTCATACTAAATGAGCGATTTCTGATGCACCTATATTTTTTCCATCTTCTGAGTCACAATGTTCCTTATAACGACCAAGAATTTTTCTTCGAAAAAACGGGTGGGGGAACGTGAAAAATACTTCTAGAAATCTTTAAAAAAATTTACTAACCAATTCCCAAAATTTCAGAATTTCATCTTTAATAATAAAATCTCGTGACCGAAAGGGTTAAGAATACATGCCCAGTATGATCTTCTAAGAAGCAAATTTTCATTCGAAAATTGAATAGATGAGGCTTTTACTTGATGTAGATACATAGTAAGTTATGAAATCAAACAATTTTATTTTGTAAAATCTACATTGTAATTAAACATAAAGTGACGCGTTTCGCTAACACAGTAACTTTATCAAATGTTGGAGGTATAATGAGAAACTTTCTATTTATACAGTGCCTTAATAC